>VZSV01000310.1:290702-355698 GCA_013398735.1 Nothocercus julius
CTGGACTCTCTCCAGCAGCTCCACATCCCTCTTGACCTGGGGAGCCCAGAACTGGACACAGCACTCCAGGTGTGGCCTCAGCAGGGCTGAGTAGAGGGGCAGGATCCCCTCCCTCGCCCTGCTGCAGACGCTTCTCCTAATGCACCCCAGGATCCCATTGGCCTTCTTGGCCACGGGGGCACTGCTGCCTCATGGGCAACTTGTCATCCACCATGACGCCCAGGTCCCTCTCTGCAGTGCTGCTCTCCAGAAGGTCTGTACTGGTGACTGGGTTATTTTTCCCCAAGTGCAGGACCTTGCACTTGTCTTTGTTGAACTTCATAAGTTTTCTCACTGTCCAGTTGTCCAGTCTGTCCAGGTCCCTCTGGATGGCAGCACAGCCCTCTGGGGTATCAGCTACTCCTCCCAGTTTGGCATCATCTGTAATCTTGCTGAGGGAACACTCTGTGCCTTCATCCAGGTCACTGACAAATAAATTGAACAAGACTGGCCCGAGGACAGACCCCTGAGGAATACTGCTAACTACAGGCCTCTAACTAGACTCCGCGCCATTGTTCACCACCCTCCGGGCTCTGCCATCCAGCCAGTTGTTAATCCACCTCACCGTCCACTCATCTAACCCACGTTTCTGGAGCTTGCCCAGGAAGATGTGAGGGACTGTGTCAAAAGCCTTGCTGAAGTCTGTGTAACCTACAGAGAGGAATGACCTCAATTCCCATTCCAGAGCAGTTAGCACATGGAAAAAGTTTAACCGCATACAGCTTTGCCTAGGGGGTGACCATGGCTCTTAATCAGCACTCCACAACTAGCTTTTAAGCATTTAGTCATCCAAACGCTGACCTCTGCGGCAGCTGCCATCGATACTAAGCTTTAGAAGCTGTGATGGGGGCTCACTTGCTCGGCTGAAAGCAGGCTGACTATGGGCTGCACTGTTGCATTCAGACATGCTGTTTTGCCTCTGGGGCTTCGGTAGCCCAGCAGAGCAGCATCTGCTCTGCTCTAGTGCAGCATATCGCAAATTCCTTTCCCTATGAAAGCTTTTTTTCTGTTCTGATGGATAGACATCCTTCCCTCTTCCCATCCCTTTCAATATTTTCTGCCTCTTAGAACATTTTGTGAAATTCCTGAGGGCAAACAGGATATTTCCTCCGGGGGAAATATCCTGATGACATATTATTACACTCAGTCATGCTCATTGATCCTTACCTTTTGTGCTGACTCCACCAACTTACTGTTTCTGTGGTCCCAGCGTGCTCCATGAAGGAAAAGGCCATATATATAAACTCCACCAATGTCAGCAGGAAAAGGGCAAACTACATCATCTTTCTTCTTTTTGGTCACCTCATTGTGCAAAACAACACTGTCAAGTGCCCATCCTTTCGCCAAATTCATGCAAATGTCTCTTGCCTCCTAGCAGTTAGGAAACCCTAAGGAAATCAAATATTACAGAGGATTTTTTCTTAAAAAATGAATTTACCTATTTCCATCTTTTATTTCTTAAATAATTGTGACATCAGCAGCATAAAACCTCACCCCCCAGAATTTCATCTAAATTTCAACACTAAATTCAGCAATGTGAACCCGATGCTTTCCTGCACTGTCCAAGCAACATCCTTTCTTATGCACTTGTGCATGGGTGCATGGGCGTGTATGGGTGTAACTGCCAGATTAATGTGGTTTGTAAAGTTCCTAACACAGTAATTAAAAAAAAAAGCCCACAAATAGCTCTGATGCTTTATGCACTGCTTTGCTCATCTTTTCTTATTTCAAAATTGTAAAAATAATTTTCAGCTGAAAAATCCCAAAGTATTTTACAGAACACAAAGTACAAGCTTGAATCATAAACACCAGTAAGTTAAGCTCACAAAAACACAGAATCAAATTCACTCTCTGTTCTAAAGACCTACAGTCTCGAGATATGGTTACAAGCTACCACAAGACAAATCAGGCTTTTGCTTTTCCTCTCCCATTTATGCCCATATGCATGCATGCTATAGTAATGAGAAGCACTTTAGTCAAAAGAGACAGGAAGACAGACTTTGCAGTTCCACCAAATGTACTGTGGAAATCCCTATTTTGCCTTATACTGGTTTGCTTAGCCATGAGATGAATAAATAACACAAAATTTGAAGATGCACGAGCAGAAGGGACTTACAGGAAAGGAGAACCAGAAAGGAAGAAGTTTCAGCACAGGTTTCAGAACAGAGAATAAGAGAGCCTGGCAAAAGAGAATACACATTTTCCTACATGGGAAAAATAAAACGCAGTAGGTTAGAGATCCAGTATTGTACCTGGGGTATAACACAGAGCAGTGAAGGAATTTAAAGTTGAATAGTGGAGCCTGTAAAATGAACAGCCTTTTTTATTTCTCTTTAGCATTCCTAGCAGAAGAGGCTGAACGATGTATGTTTCAGTGACAAACGAAGGGAAAAAAGTCACATGCTGGAACACCAGCACCTTGGTCTAACTGAATGCAGGGGCCAGCCTCTGCCTGCCAGCTTGATTACAGGTGCTGAATATTTCTTAGCTACTGTATAACCTTCAAATTACAAGAACATGAGATGACGGAGCTCAAATATTTCAGTTAATTAACATTGTTTGCTTCTTGCTAATATCATCCCAGAGACACTAGGAGGACTATTTTAAAGAGGTTTTGTGATAGCAAAGATAATTATACTTGCATGTGAAGTAGTTGAGAACTGAAGCTCAGGGAGATATGATTAAAGGCCAAGTTCTTTTATCAGAAATGCCATTAAAAGAAAGAGGATTTTGAGGGTTAATTTGTGTAATCTTGATTTGTAGAAACATGCTATCACCAATATTCAAAAATAAGGCATTCAGTACCAGCAGACCCCATAGGGTTACCAGACACTAAAATATTAAAGAGAAGTCCAAAGATGACAAGATAGAGCAATGACTGTATTAATGGATTCAGTTCAGAGATGCTATGCAAACACTGGAATAAAAGTAAGCTCATAGCTGTGCACTGCCTTCAGGAACAAGATTCAGACAGCAGACACTTCAGAGATGGAAGGACCTATTCATGGTCTGCAATGGGGCTTATAAGGTTCATCTGCTCATTACAATGAATCCCAGACAGTGTTTCAAGACTACAGCTGTAAGGTGTATTCTAAGCTGGGAATACAGCTGGATATCCCAGAGAAGGTGAATGGCACAATAAATAGCAGGCAAAAAATCAAGTGGCTTGAGGTGCTGCTACAGGAGTGAGAGACTGGTTATCCCCAGAACCCTGCTGTGGAGGACATAAGTGATCACTTGCCATGACATTCACTTCAGTTTCTGGTAGTCTTTAATTTTGTTTATTTCTTGTTTTAGAGACTGAAAAATCTAGGAAAATTATTTATTCTTTATTTACCTCCATTTTCCCAATCTGCTTCTGGTCTGCTCGCTGCAGGTGGCTGAGCTAGCCTACAGCTTTGTTCCTTTGCTTCTAATAACCCATAAAAAACACCGCTTCTTGTGAGGAAGAATCAGACATCCGTGGAAGTAATGACAAGAAATATGCAAATCAGTCTAGTCTATTGCTTCCACAGTCGCATCGTCTTTTTCACCTTTCTTAGGAGCTTTTTCATTGGTCACTTTTTTTTTTTTTTTTTTTTTTTGCAATGAGTAAAATATTTCAGGGTTACTGTGAAATTAAGCAGACAGTGAGGAATGCAGGCATTGCATTTCATATTCCTATCAGTATTTGCTTTGCTGTGGCATCTAAGGGTCTTAGGAATAGGCTGTGTGTTCACTATGCTAAGCACTACATGAAACAATCAGGAAATTCTGCCTCAAAGGGCTTCAAATCCAGCCAGGACAAATCCAGCAAGTAGATGCAGAGATACAAAAAAGGATGCAATAAAGATGCAATACAACAGTATTGCCACAGCAGGAAACTGGGAGGTAGAAGTAATGTATGAATAGTTTTGACTCTTTTGAGAACAAAATACAGTAACAACAGGTTAACTTGCAGCAGAGAAAATTCAAAGCACTTCTTGTTTTGCTCACCCCCATTATCTTGGCACAATGTGAACCAGATTTCTTTTACATATAAGCCTGAGCCTGCTCCCATTTATACCAGTATAAGCAGAGCTCAACTTCTGTGAATTCACTGAATTTGAACCAGTGCAGTACCAGTCCAAGAGAAGGTAGAGTTAGGTCCTATATATATATGTGTATATATATATATGTATATGTATATATATATGTACATATATATATATATATGTATTTTACTGCTGAAGTGCCTCATTCTCCCAAAGCTATAAATCTATCTCACTGTGAAGTGCTATTCTTGGCATTTATCCATTGACTGTGAAGCAGAGTGAGATTGCCTAAAGCAAGTAGGCAAATTACAAGTTACTTAGGGACTGCATTTTGTCTCACAAATGAGGATTTTCTGACAATTTCTCAGTCAGTGAGACTAAACAAGCCATTAGACGAGGAGTAACACTTCATCTCCCCAAGACTGAAATGATGAAATAGACGAAAATCTGTTTTCTTAATGCATGAAACACTGATTTTAAATGCTTATCAATAGGATTGTTATCCGAAAATAGAAAATCTGACTTTATTCAGGTGAATTTCTTGTAGAATGAGCCACTCCCACAGCCTGGGTCATTGAAAATGGTGACTATAAAAGTAAACTTGTAATTCTTAAGTTTGTGATTGTCAGCACAAAAGGATGTTTAAATCATGTAAATAGTGTAATTCTGGAATTCTTCTCTGCAAATTATGTATTTAGGAGCTTTAGAACTGTGTGTTATGAAGTGTTTAATTTCCATATTTCTGGAGGCTTTCTCAGTTACTATGGTCTATTAAATCACAACTTGTCTGGGGACATTTCGCTTTGATTGTTCGGCAGCTTTTTTGAAGAATCCAGATATATGGATCCAAAAAATAAATAAATAAATAAAATAGCCGTACCCAGTCTGGGCTGACTGAATTTCAGAACTGACATAATCCTAAATCACACGCAAATCTAACTAAAATGGCCCCAAACTGTCAGCTCTTGCTTATTTATAGTGAAAAAGAAAACACCAACAAAACTAAAAGCTTACTATTAAAATGACTACTTTTTTTCTTGACAAATTTCATATATTCAGGCATTCTATGAGTACTCTTCCACACTACAAAGTTGTATGAGTTGACAACTGATTCAGACAGAAGAGTTGAATATTGCCCACTAATGGGCTAATAAAGAGCTCACTGCTGAAAATGACAAATTGCACCAACTCTGATGAGGTAACAGAAATGCAGTGGTGGCACTTGGGGTGCTCTCACCAGCAGAAAGATAGGGAAGTAGAAATTCTTTGGAGGCAGGGTGGTCTCGCTTCGCTAAAATTTACAACAATACCAAGCTTGCTAAAAACTGGTACCTTTGCAAAACTTGCCTCAGTGATGCAGAGCAATGGTGCAAACAGTAGATACTCTTATGGATCTTGCTCAAAAGTTCTGGAAAGATTACCTTGCAAGGATAACCATAGCAGTCACGTATGTCTCCCCTGCAGGTATAAAGGACAGAGTCTAGTATGGATGAGTTGAGCAGGGATCAAGAATGACCCCTGACCAACTCCTCTGGCTGAACCGTGAGTGTCCCTCCACTCCCTACTTCTGGGATGCTGGGCTAAAGTAACTCCTTGTAAGATTGAAGGTCCCCTGAATATTCAAGCAGAAGAAGTATGCTAGCACTTGTCAACTGCTTGCAAGATTCAGAGCCCCCTGTGCACTCAGGGTGAAGAAACACTGCATTTTACCGGGACAAGCAGTGTCAGCCTGTGGAAGAATTGCTTGAAAAGGGGAAACTAAGAGAAAAACTAGGCCTAACAGCAATTTTGGCATTCCAGGGGCTTGCTTGGGGTAATAACACAGTTGCCACTTCCAGGATGGTTGGTCAGCCCGGCTCTGCTCCTCCACGTTCCCTGGGCAGCACAACCTGCCCTCCCCGCAGCTGCAGAGGAGTAACGGAGGGTGGAGCGGAGTGAAGGCGCCGCGGCCAAACTCTGTTGCGCTCCCTGTGCTGGGCCGCTGAGCAGCCGCACAGTGGCTGCCCAATGGGAGATGGACGATAACATGTCCGGTGCTGAGCCAGCAAGGGTGGCAAATCACTCCTTTGGGATGAACTTTGCTTGAACTTTGCTCATTATAAGCTCAGTATAATGTCAAAACACCCCTCCATCCCAAAAGTTACCCGCCTCCGAGGTGCGACCGCTCCTCACTGAGTGTGCGCTCTAGATTTTTCATTGACTGTACCTTTAAATGAAAGCGAGAGACTTTGGCACCAATAAATAACAATATTAAGTATGACTATAGTCACTCAAGCTCCACCTGAATGTAAAGAAAAGTATAAAAGCTGAACTAAGGAGGAAAAGGAAGAGGAAGGAAAACTCCATCGTAAATTTTGGATCAGTCGACGGGCTGATCCCCCTTTCCTCCCCTCCAATTGGGACGCCGCTTGAGGAGACTCAGAAGTGAGGAGGGAAGATTCCATTGTAACTCCTGGGTCAGTCGACGGGCTGATCTCCCTTTCCTCCCCTCGGGTTGGGACGCCCCCTGAGGAGCCTCGAGACGGAGAGCCCTCTCCCATCTTTGGGGTGAGTGATGATTGCACATTCGTACATCAGAGCTGGCTAAAACCTCACGCTGTAGTAGAGAATTTCCTGTACTGACATCCGAAACCTGTTCTCTAAATGTTGCATTTGAGTAAATCATGCTGTTTGTGAACTCGACTACTTGTTTGAGGGGGCAATCGGACCTACAGTGGGCAGACTGTTCATGAATGCAATACTGCCAGAGTTGAGCTTATAGTTGATCACACTATTTGGGAACTCGATTCGCTCCTAGGAAGGCGATCGGTCCTACGGTCAGCAGACTGTTCATGAACAGTCTTTGATATCTCCTTCCCCCTCCACCACCGCGGCTTTCAAACTGCAACAAAGCCATTTAATCAGGCCAGTTAATGGTGGATGTTGTTATCCCAAAGACCTTGCACTGGTGAATCAAATCCACTAAATAAAGCCCAGTGGTAGCTGTCCCTCTGGATTATTTAACTGTCTCTTTTATTGAGCTAGCACAACACCCACCAGTAGTGCTAGAGAATACTTGCAGTTGTTGCTTTTTTTTCTCTCCTAGACAGCTGTTCCAGCTAACATTTTCATTGCTAACAAGTATTGAGCTTAAAACACAACTTTAAAATAGCTCTCTGCTAAGGCTCCACAGAAACCTGTTGGCTGGATACCCTCAGAATGACTCACTTCCGTAACTTACCATTCCCATTCCACTGCTGTGAATCATAAAAAGCTTTGAAGTGTACAGTGGATAGCTGTACATAGTAGCTATGTGTCATCTAGGTATGTATACTTTACTTCTTTCAACTCTCATCTCAGCTGTTCCATTTTTTTGTGTGTTTCATTTTGTACCACCTTTTTATTTTAGAGGCTACAGGCTGGAGGCTGTGTTTTTATATCTCCCTTCAAATCAGGTCTGGCACAATTCTTGAGTGGAAAAATAATGATCCACTTCCAAATCCCTTCTTCTCATGTCAACATTTTCAAACTTATTTTTTACTTAAAGGAGCGTTCCTAAGTGGATCAAAAGCAGATTATTGTAATGGAGGAGAGGGAAAAGGAGAAAAACACTCAAATGTACAAATCTGTATTAAACCCACTTCCATACCATAATCATAACCAGAGAATGAATTCTGTTATTTCAATAATAGTATTTTGGTCTAGTAAAAATCTCTTTGTAGGTTTTGAAGTAAATGTATCCTAAAAATTTATCCTAACACTATACTAAAAATCCTATTTAGATTGCACTTGAAATTCCTACAGAGTGTTATTTAACTGTAATGTAGGACTTAAACTGTAAAAGACTCAATCTCTCAGTCTTACGTGTGGATTAAAGAACCCTGCTACCCAGAACTGCTTGGGTCGGCCATTCCAGCAACCAGCTGCTGAACTGTTGGTTCCTTGGAACCACAGTTTTGGAATTAACATATCATATATGTTATCTAAAGCATCTTGCAATTCTTCTGACGTACTTATGGTTTCTAGAAGGTAAGTAAAATATTCAAAATGAACTTTTCCAAAGTTTGCAAAGGCAACTAAAACTTCCAAATGACATTCTGAATATAATAAACACTCTTTTGTTGTGTATTAATTGCACACCTGTTAAACTGAACCCCTATCATTTTGCAATTAATCTGCACAAACATATAAGATGATTTAAAGCAAGGTGTAACAAGAAAAAAGGTATTTCTTTTGTTATTTTGACTGGAAAGAAAGTTATTTTTGAAAACAACAACTCCTCCCTCACACCTTTTCTATATGCATTATATTGACAGTGTACTTCAAATCTGATCAACCATTTAGAAATACATTTTCTAATGTATTAGAAATACATACTAGAAATACATTTTACAACTCATCAATAGCCTGATTATGTCCTGATAGAAAATATATTCATGAAAATCACTGCTATTAATGATATCTTTCTGCATTTCCATTACTTACATCTCCCAGTAGGAAAACGGTATGTAGAAAAAAGCAAGAAGAAAGAATTTTGCTTTTGGCGGTGGCAGTGCATACCCACATACAGTGAGCAGTACAGTTGACTCCATTTAAATTTTGACAAAATATTTACTTCTTCAAAGCCAGTGATTTTTTCTCGGACACCATTCAGTGAGCCAGAAGATTTCACATCTTACTTATCTGTAAATAGTACAGAGACACAAATTGTCCATGACCCCTGATGCCTTCTATATTCCAGCTAAGAAGTTTTAAATTACAGAAACTGGTCTGATAGCTCCCATTTTGATTAAATGCTCATGACATACAAATGTTCGGTACATCGCTGTACATGCAACTGTTTTAACTGCTGCAAGGATATACGGTAGCAAGTGGTAGCTCCCATCATATACATGTCAAGGAAGGAGAAGTGGTCTGTGTTACTGCAAACAAGGGCTGCCATGGCCCATCCAAACATATGTGTATGGAAACATGGCTTGGAGTAAGTAACTGTATCAAATCTTTTCCTTCCAGTGTGGTTGACTGGTCCTCAGCTGGGGCTAAGGAGAAAAACACGCAGAAATCAAACATCAGCTTTTAATTTAGAAAAATGTGGTGCATAAACGCTTGTACAATAGTGTCTGCAAATCTGGACTTCACACTCTATCTCAATGGCAAATTTCCTTTTCTCCTAGTTGATGGCACCCTGTCCTCATTTATATGCACCTCTTGAGCACTAGGTTACCTGTTGATATGCGTGCTGTTATTGACCAAGGTCATATGTCACAGAACAAGTGGTGGGGGGGTGAGTGACACAATGCACCTCACTCGTGGGAAAGAAATATTAACAGATTTTATTGATAATGACAATGGTTTCACGAGAGTCTATGGCAAGGTCACTTATTATTTACTGCATAGAGGTTCAAGATATACACAGAATTATCAAGGACATCCTCCCATTGGGTCACGAGGTTCAGATTGGACCCCCTTGCTTTCCAAACTCCTTCAGAGTCTGAGTGCAGCTGGATCCAATCCTAGTCCCAGACCTGGTCAACGGTTTATGACTAAGGGATTTGTGCACAGTTACAAAGTAAAGTTTACAAGTTCAGGAAGAGAGAGAGAGTGCACTATAGTCACTTACCAGGAATCTGTAGTGGCAAGGATCTCTTAACCCTGAGGAATATCCTTGGGAGGCGACCCTGCTCAAGGGGAGACCCTGGCGTGCAGCCCACTGCCATGCAAGGAGAGCTCAATGGGCTCTCAGGCTGTCCCCATATTTATGGGGTAAGGTGATTGACTTATAGTCATTCTTTCAATTCAGAAATGATTGTTGGCTGGTGTACACACACTTAGCCTTATCTCCCCATCAGGATGCAGCCATCAGGACTGTTATTGATGGTTAATGCCTGAGTGGGGGAAGAAATCAAGGAGGCAACCACCTGGATCAGATAATATGGTAGTTAACACCTGAATAGGGCTATGTGTAAGAAGTCAGATTGAGCTGAGGAAGGAGCGCATCCCTCACACTATAAAGCTTTCGCGTAACCTTGGCCTGGTATTGCTTGTTTGGATAGAAAAGGGAGGCAGCCACATTTCATTCAGACCCTTGTCAGCTGTCCCGTACACTCAAAACCCCACCTATCAGTGGGGATCCCATCTGCCAAGGCGAACATGAATCATCCAGGCAGAGCTTGAGTATGATGAGAACAATGCAGGGAAAACTGTACTGGAAGGATGGACCAATAAGGACAAGGAAAGGGCAAGATCAGGCTTCATACAATGCATTGCTCATCCATGGTTTAACTATGGAGCTCTGATATGTCTATGGTTTTTTTTCAGTTCTGTTGTATTTATAGCTTTACTATGCTTTTAGCTTTGGTGTAATCTCTTGTCTCTAATAAATTCTTACGCTTGACAAATAATGATCTCTCAAATTCATGCAATTAATCCTAGAATCTAAAAGAATCCCAGACATCGTCGCTCTATTGGCACATCACATCCTCTCAGGATGTCTTCCCATGATGACTCAGAGCAGCTGTTGAGGTTCCTAAGCCAAACTGTTTTTAAGGGTGAGGTATGTTCACAGTTTTGGCCTTGCCCACATAGCTGCATACATAGTCACAGTGAGTGGGCATCATCTCTGGCAATAAGGATATAGTGCTTGAACTTCAGCACTACAACACAGTAAATGCACAGTAAATAACATGTGGGGGTGCTGAAATGCATTTCTGCAGCTGAACTGCTACTTTGACAAAAATAAAAGAATGTTCATAAATTAAATTAATATCACATGGGAAAAATAATGGAATAATCCTGTACCTTTGCACAGTATATACAGTTTTGAAATTATAATTCCATTTTTCATTTTCCATGATTCTTTCATTTCCAGAACACGCGTAAATCTATCCAAATGTTGTGTAGATAATAAGACAAATAAAGCCACTAATTTTTAACTAGTGGTTTTAGGATAATTAAGATAACTATTTTTTATTGCTAATTAAGTGTCAAAATCATGTATCATAATTTTAAATTGTCTGATTATGTGTTTTTAAGGTTACTCATTCAATAGATGTAAAACTTTGCATGGACTGTGTCAGCACTTGTATTATTTCATGCAGTATCTCCTTTTCAGTATTTAGGTCACTGGAGAAGTCATCACTGCTGCTTTTTGATTTATGTAAAGCTCTGTATTATTCCAGCTGTGAAATCCATTCTGTCCAATCAATAAGTAATTAAAACAGAACTAGTAGTTGTGACATAATAGAGAGTATAAAGCGCAACTACAGTCTTAATTATTACAATCTGATCCCCCCAAAATATCCCTCTGGGTATAAAAGTCTGTTGGTAGAGATTCAGGCTTCTGGGATATGGTTGCCATTAAATACATTGGAGACATCCTGAATATCCTCACCCCTTCTGAAAGTGGAACATTGCTTAATCTGTCCTCTGGATAGACAAAACTATGTTTGCTGATTCCCTCAAATCACTCATATTCAGCTGCACACAGGTTATCACTGAGGAGGGCATCAAATTAAATAGTTTTGAACATACTCTGAAAGCAATAAGCATATGGACAAAGTGTCTACTCATATCCATCCTACAGAATCAAATA
The DNA here is from genome assembly GCA_013398735.1 of Nothocercus julius. Taxonomy (NCBI): domain Eukaryota; kingdom Metazoa; phylum Chordata; class Aves; order Tinamiformes; family Tinamidae; genus Nothocercus; species Nothocercus julius. The sequence goes on from VZSV01000310.1 coordinate 302,325, forward strand.
TTGAGACCTCATATGACAAAGGTACATGAGACAATATTAATATAGCCTGTATTCTTAAATATAGTATTTGTTTGAATGTTTGATGTGCTGTAAGCAGTTGCTCAGGCCTCAGTAGGCTCATGAAGTCAGACACAGATGTATGATCAGGGTAGATGTTAAAATTCCCATGATCTGTTTGAGCAGACAGATTAGCTTTTCTCATAGAAAAGAAAAATGAGCAATTGGCTTGAGATTCTACTTGATTCACTTGAAGTGAGTGAGTTTAGGGCTTTCCTCCTCGCTGAGGCAAGCCAGAGTGCCTAAACATTTTTTGCATCCTCTACTTAAAGCATTACCACACGCACTTGATATATCATGAATCTGCCAGGAGCCATTAATTGCTCTTGCTAATTATACATCCAGTTTTGTTTACAGAGTGATTTTTTACTATATTTAGCTTGCCTGTCTTTTTAAAAAATATGAGGTTTAAGAATATTGTACAAAAGTTACAGCATTAACTTGATTAAGTACCTGGTACAGGATTATGCCCACTGTGGAACTAAATGCAAATAAATTATGTTACTTATTCACCCTCTGCAGAATGTTGTACATTTTCAGACTTCAAAAATGTTTGCCATGATCATGGGGAAAGACTAATTCTTTCTCAGACAGAATTATTTTAATTAACTTGAAGAGGGACTTTATGCACACATAAAAGGGAACTTTCAGTTCAGTTCTGAAACAGAGGACAATTGCTTCTTTTAGCTTGGTCTTTGCATAGATTATTACGCGATACAGAGCCTAATTAGCCCTGGGTACACTTATAAATCTCTTTCCTAGATGCAGATTATAGACATGATGGTTTTGAAGCACATATTGTTCCTTCTGGGAATCACACAAATGATAGGACAATCTCTTTTGATTCCTATGTAACAAAAATACTAATTAAAAAAACTCCCTTCAGAGTTACTGTCAAGCGACTGGAATAGAACAATGAGAGAGATGACAGTGCTGCTGTTACCCATACAAGATAGAACTGCTTTTGAGGCACTCTTACCTCTTCCCTACAGGATACAGCTTGCATGTGCTAGCTGTTTCATGCCTTTCAGTCAGGAGACTAGAAGACTTGTGAGAGACCTTAACCTATGGAACTGAACCCTTCCTGCTACATTTTTATTTATTAAATCTCCTTCCACATTAACAAGAAGCTTGGCTGAGCAACATTGTTTTCTTCTTCATGGCCATTTCAGCTCTTACAGATGAGCAAAATGGTAAGTGAAAATAGAAAAGCAAATGGTAACATCACCATCTGTTCTTTTCCCTCCATTTCTGATCAAGTTTCATACCTGTCTCTGATCTCCTGTACACTGAATTTATATTAATTGCATTCAGCATCGCTTGCTTTCAATCAGACACTCCTCCCTCCAAGAGATAAGAGTGCTGCTGCGTATCTGCTGCCTGTCTCCTGAAAGCATATCCCTGTCATTGACGTGTGACTGTCTCCCCTAGTCATTTGCAATTCCATTCAGAGCCATCCTATTTTGTAAAACCAGTTTCACAAAACTAGCAAAACTCATCTGAACCTACTCTTTAAAACCTGAGCTACTGAGCACTTTGTCTCTCAGATGCCTAGTAGCAACACTTCTCCCTTGTTCTATATCATTATGTTTTGATTTAATTTGGTGAATAACTGCAGTGCACGACCTGTGGACCCAATCAAGCAATTCATCTCCTCTGAGCGCTGCAAAATCCTACAGAGACTGTTAGAAATGCAGCAGTGCTGATGGACATACTGAACTGCAACTCTGGAGCACATACATAGTAATAAAGGTGGAGTGTATTTAGAGATGCAGTCAGGAAGCTGTAAGAGAGAGAGTAAGTGGTAATAACGACAAAAAAAAAAAAAAAAAAAAAAAAAAAAACAGGGAAGGAGAGAGAGTGAAGGAGAAGGAAGGAAGGAGAAAAGAGGAAGATATTAAGGCAGGGAGGGAGGGATTTTTATTTATTTATTAACATATTTATTCAGTAATATGAGAAGCCTTTTGAAAAAAAATAGTATCATACTTAATATTGTAACTTACCATCTATATGCAATTTGAGATTGGTCAGCATAGTTTGAACTCTTGATATAACATGTTGCATGTGGTTAATTTCTTGACACGGAAATATATTAATCAGTTGAATATCTCCCATCTTTCACAGCTGGGCTTTCACCTAAACAAGAATATCTTAAGTATCATAAAATATACATATATATATTTTTTTGTGTAGTAATTTTCTGAAAGCAATTTTTTTTTCAGTTGTTTATATAATTCCCAATAAAATAAAGTTTGGGGTAACAGATGTCCAATTAAAGTCCTGTGCCACTAAAAGGTTTAGTACATTGTGACTCATCAGTTTACCAAAAGAAGCTGGTCCACCATGCTAAGAAAGGAAAATTCTCCCTTTTGGAAGAGATACAGCATTTTTTCTGTCCTTATTAGGCTAACAGGTCTTGGATCTTTTTTTAAAAAAATCACTTGCTATAGAAAAGCATGTTTGATGGTAACTTCTTTAGATTCTCAAACTCTACCAGGAGAATATCCTGACTTCCTCTTGCCCTACTGAGTTGAAATGGCACTACAAATAGAATTTGACTTAGCAAGCCAAAGGATACCTAAGGACTAGCCCACGTAGAACTGCTACATAGCAATAGCATAAGAATCACTTGCAAAACAAGGTACTTATGGATGCATTACTGGAAAGGCAAGATTGCCAGGAATAATGCAAATGCCACAGAATTCTGTTGGAGCATTATGTGCACCATTTTGAAGGTAAAAGCTTTGGTGTTTTTAACTTTTAAGGGTAAGGCCTTCATGCATACTGGACAGAAACTTTTCAAAATGCAGTTACTTACCCATGTTTCTCAAGCATGTGATAACAACAGTAGAGTATGATGCATGTACAGTATACATATCAATCTGCATTGTACACAACAGTGCATGAGAGAGGATTTAGCGGCGCTTGCAGAAATCATGGTGCCTCAGGGCACCAGTGGTATCACATTTCTGACAGTGTTTGTCCCCACTAAATTCAACTTTGATGAAAACAAAGGCATACACATTGTACTGTTTGTCAGTCAATCTCGTGTATCTTCTTTCATATCTCCTCTGCAGGAGGAATTCTGCAAAGATACTCTGGACCCAAAATGAGATCTCAAAGAGTAAAATAAAGTATTAAATCCACATACCTATACAGCCATGAATTTATCCAGGGGGAAAAAAATATAGGTTACTCAGGTAAGAGTTGTCACTTTCAAAAGCTGATGAAGTAACATATTTATAAAGTTTTTAAATTACTTTCAAACATCAGAACATCATGAGAATTCATTAGAATGTGACTAACAGTAGCCGCAAGATGTAGCATAAGGAGCGCTATATCATCAGGACCAGAAATCCTTTGTTTTTTGCCTTTGTTTTTCAAAATATAGGCAGAAGAAATATTATCAAAAAGTATTTTATTGAAGAAAAAATTTCTACAAGAAAAACACAAGTGCAGCAGTTGAGCAGTTTACTTTTGGTATATATGAGTGAATGCTTTGACCATTTCCATTTTTCAGGTTTCAACTTAAAGGCTAGGAAAAAATTTTTTTTTCTTATTTCACATGCTATTTTCTTTGTGTGATAGCTATTAGCAAGGTTATTCATTATATTTTAATCACAAGGACACATGAATTTGTCAGACAGAATGTCCAAGAAATAGGTGCAGGTTGATTATGCTAATGTTTTGTAGTGTGATAGTTCATTTTACATGATGAATTGATGTATTTCTTCCTTTAAAAGGAAAAAAAAAATACTAAAATCAGCTAGCACAAGATTTGAGATGAGAAAATAAATTCATTTTGGATAACTTACATGATGAAGTATGCTAATTTTTTTGTTCATATAAGATCCAGAGGAAGCCTCTGATTTCTGAAAATTGAAAAGGAAAAGATAATCCTCTCTGACAAAATAAAATAATCTCTTTTCCTGTCCATTTTTTGGCAGAATACTGAAAAAGAGATGTCTAGTGTGGAGAATTAATAATAAAGGGAAGATATAGAATACGACCTATACATTTTGTCCTTTAAATAAGAGATACAGTTTTTTTTCTAGTCTATTAAGTATTTGTTCCTTTTTTGCATAACTTAGAGTAAGAACTTCTCCCATTTGAGGTAAAGTTGTACTGATTTTCCTGAAATCAGTATTTTCCGAAATATATAGACAGCTGTATAGCAGTCTACAAAGAGAAGATGAAAAAAAAATCTAAAATATTACTGTGCCGATAATGGTACAGTTAACTAATGAATTCTGAGATTTTATGAATTCTTATCATTTGTTTTCATATATGTATAAATAATGGAATGAACAATGAACAATGTAGAAATTTGTTAATCTATCCTAGATGAGTTCATGGCACTCAGCCTGGAGCATCAAGCTTAACAACATATGAAGACTCCAAAAAGTGGCATATCAGTTGGTTGATATTGTTGTATCAATCTTGATCTGCAGTGAGATTTACTAGGTAGAAAATAGTGCCTCTCTTGGACGATTTGGTAAGATTAGTTTTAAATGCCATTTCTTGGATATGATTGATTGTTTCATATTAGAATTATTATCAGAGTTCCGGATCTGTATATATTTTGCTATGAGATGGATCCTAACTGACAGAAAAGAAACTCAAAGACAGAAGTCGGTAAAGAAAATGGCCTTTCTGAGATCAATATACTAATTCCATAAAGCCTACAAATAGCATCTTCCTCTCTTTGTGCAAACTGTTGTCAGACAACATAGAAAAGATGATTTAAGAAAGAAGCAAATTACTTAACATCTTTGTTTGCATGATTTTGCAATGCCTATTTCTACTGTGAGAGATTCTTCAATGCATACTTCTTAGCTGTCTGTCCTCATGTCCCCACCACCTTTACAGGATGTAAAGGATGCATGCTGTACAGGACACTCTGATCAATGATCAAGTAAGTTACTATAGTTGTGCAAGAAATGGAATCACGTCCTCTTTCAAAGTGCAAGCTACATGAACAGTTGCCTAACATTTAGGCAACTAGCAATTAGAAACACCTGAAAGTTCTAGTGCTGGATGAGCACCATATCTAACAAAGTTGGTAAGTAAACTAATGACATTTTAGAAATGATTAGAGTCTCAGTTCATACCAGGAATGTCTTTGGAAGCAAATCTCCTGACTCAAGGCATACAAACCAGATTCTTTGCAAACGAAACTGACCCAAATGGTATGCGTCAGGGTGCCAAAGGTATTCCACCCACAAAGAGGTGTTCAATTTACAGGCCAGGAATAGAATTTTTACACCAAAATACATTCCTCTAAAACATATCTAAGGCAGGCCTGAGGTCCTCAGATAAACTCCTCGAAATATTTACTGATACATTCAGGTTCATAGTGGAGAATTAGAAGAAATTTATAATACAGATTACAGATTTTTATTTCAGAAAACAAACAAATAACCCCCCAACATTTCTGCTTTGATTAAAAAACAATCTCCAGTAGAGTTCAATATCTTTGGCATCTTTCCATGTCTGCTCCTTAGCAAGCTGATTTTCAGGCTGTGAGAAACTTTTTCCTTATAAATCTAGGTATGTGACAGGCTGACATCTATCCTTGCATCTTTCCTCATTCACATGTATTGACTGGGTCTAATCATTTTGTTGTTGTTGTCTGTTACCTGTGGCAAGAACCAAAAGCAAAAGGGCTACTAAGAGCATATATCTCATGCTGCCTCTGCCTGTGAAATGAGAAAACTGAGGATAGTTTTACATCAGGAGGAAGGTTAGTTTTGCCTTTGTATCACCTGTGGCAAAATGAAGCCTGATAAAGCATGTAAAGGGATTTCATTTAGAGTCCTTTGGATAGACATCCGATTCATTATCAGATTCATTGCTGGAGAACAAGAACCTGTTCAAAAATAATCCTATATGACAGAGTAAAATGGCAGCCCTGTTCTGGAAGTTCCTGGGTTTACTCTGGCTTCACAGTGATTGAAAGTGGAGTCCAGAGTTCAGAATGTCATCAGGCAATTTGTTTCAGCACCATCTGTCTCTTACCTAGTCTGCTGGGGTTTTTGCTGATCAAATTTACTCCACACTTTCTAAAGGGAGCCAAAAGATGTGGACAAAGTTAAGAGAGGTGCCTGCCACTTTCCCTAAAGATCATTTGCTTTCTAATTATTTTCAATTGATTTTTTCTTTGTTCCTTTCTCCCCAGACAGAATCTCCATAACTGGATTTCCAAAGACTACCACATAGTGGGCTTACTGGAGCACAATATTCTATTTAAAACACCCATGGGGTGCACTGCTAGGGCTCTGAACATTTCTCTTTTTACTGCTCTTACGCAGCGAGGCATGCATAAAACTCTTTTCACCAAATTCTTTCAGACTTCTACAATTTAGAAGATTAGTCTTATTTGTTTCAGGGTTGTAAGTAATAATGTCCTGAATGTCCAAATGTCGACTTAAATTGACAAGCAACAAAAGCCATCGTGTTCTCTTTTTCAGACTTCACAAAAGGCAATTATATAATCTAATTCACTCCTTATGCTTTAAACTTAACTTCACGTTGCTCTTTCACCTTGCTTCATATTGAGTTTGCTGCTAAATTTTGTTGATTCTTCCTCAGAATGTGTCTGAAATCTGCCTCTTCTGCTCTGACAAATGAAACTCTTAGTTATACTTTAGTCAATACATTTTTTTTCTTATTTTAGACAGTCACTTTTTGTCAGTTTATGCAGACTCCATTGCCAAACTCAGCTTTATTTCCAGCTTACTCTCATCCTATCCACCCTTTCTAGTAGGCTGCTGAATAATGCAGCTTCAACTTAGATGAGAAGTGTATTTGATATAGATTTTCTGCTTATTGTGTAGAGAGAGAACCACACTTTTGACATTATAAAAAATGTAGCAAAGAGGAAGAACTGGGCACTAACTGTATAGGATGGAAATTCCCCTCTGCCAAAAGAAGCATTGGCAAAGATCTAAACTAGTTCTAAGATCCAAATAATGAGAAAAAAAGGTAGGGAAAAATGAAGAAGATGACATTGAAGAATGAGATGAATGAGCTGCTGGAAATAATGCCAAATCACATTGCAGAAATATAAGCAGCTGACACAACCAGAGACATATACAGAGAAATGTCTACTGCCAAAACAGTTAGAAAATGAGCAGATGTTCTTTAGACACTCAGAGCAAAGGCCATAATACAAGAAGAAACTGAATGCAAGTGGAGTGGTATGATTAATCACAGAGAGTGCGGGTTACTGATCAGGATGTACAGTGTCTGAGAAAACTGCCGAACTGGGGATCACCATGAAGAAGGAGTATCTACAGTTACTGGTAAGGCAAGGAAACAAACTTATATTCTGAGTTCAGAGGACATTTGCAAGATGTACAGCGAGGAAAAGTCCATCCAATGGAAAGACTCTGCCTTTTAGAAGAAACATGACAGGGAAGAATGCTGATGCTAAACCTAGTATTGTTTTGTCCTGCAAAATGCAAATCTCCTTATTTGACAGATCTTCTCTAATGTTTCAAGCAAGTTCAAGAAAAAGAGGTTCCCTGTAATGCAGAGAAGATATTGGAGACATAGTACAGGAACAAAGAACCGTCTGATTGTGAACATCATTATATAGATGATTGTTATGAGAAAGTAAAAAACTGCATGTATGATTGATAGATCATGAGAAGAGATAAGATAAATTATCATACAACTGGGTGATGAGAGTGAAATAGCAAAGAAAATAATAGGTGATGGCTCTTTTTAGAGTCACAAGGAAAAGCACGCGTTAAACCCAAATACAGTAGAAAAATAGACACAAGCTTAGAGTGCAGTTAGAAATTGCAAATCTACCCTGTTACAACAGCGCCTGGATTTATACCTGGTTGTTTGCAAAGATAAGACATTCAAGAAAGTAACTGAAAAGGGGAGGCCTATTCCATACGTGTTTTTTACAGATAACGTGAGCAAATAGGAGTGAATGAGACCAAGATTATCCAGAAGAAATGCCAGAGAAACTAGTTATTTGTTCAAAACCTGAGGAGTATAATTAGGATTAGTAAAATATGTGTGCGTCTTTCCACAGTCTAAATGGTATTGCACAAATTTCCAAAGGGTAAAAGACAGAGGACAAGAATATCCTCTGGTCACAATATAAGGTCCAGTACTATTGGCATCTCCTAAGTATTAGTAATTCTTGAGGAAGAAAAGGTCAACAATAAAAAATTTAACATAGGAATTAAACAGTCATCTGGACTATTTAGCAAATCTATTGAAAAAAATAAGCTTAATACACATACCACAAGTACGGCAAAACCATATATGTCACCCAGGCATTAAATATTTAATCACTATTGTAATCTGTAAATTTATTTTATTTTTAAATGTTTATTTAATTAAGGGACTCAATAAAACTAGAAGAAATTAGTTCCATTAGTTCCATATAGGGTAATAAGAAAGCTTTACTTGGTAGGAAGGATAAGGGAAAAGCACAATCCAAGGTGTAGAACAGGAACTTCATTAAAGTTATTATTAATTTATTATTAGTCATTACTAACTTATCATTAGTAGTAATTTTTATTATTTTATTATTGTTTATTTTATGCATTATTTACATAGTTATTATTTAATAATGATATGAAAAGTGGAAAACTGAAAGTAGAAAACTGCATCCCACATCACGTTCTACAACTATATCATTGACATACACCCTCTGGGAGCAACTCAAAATAGATATATAGGCAGGAACAGATGGAAAAACAACAACATGAAGAAGGCTCTTTAGGAAAACCTCGTTAAAAAGTTGCAAATTGTTAAGAAGTGGCTTGCCAAGAGAGAACTGAAATGTGCTCTTTTGAGATGAATTATGACTGTATAGAAAAGGCTATTCTTACAAGACTTATTAAAACTAAATGTGTAAAAGAAATATATAAGAGAAATATATAAGAGAATTCAGAAAGTGTTACAAAAGCCCGAAGATTATTGCTCAAATCCTAAGAAGACATTCTAAGAGGCCAGAGAAGAAAAAGAAGTAGAATATGACATGACAACTCTAATACCGCATACTGGACACTCTACAAGAAGCATGAACCACAAGCATGAAGAAAGTATAATCAGCATAAGACAGCTGTAAATAATAAAAGACACCAGATTCCTGTTTATAAAAAGATTATTCTGCATTTTTCATTTAATTAGACTGTTAGTTGAAAATATAAGAAGAGATCAATAAACATGTGTGTTATAGGTAAAAAAAAATTGGCAGCTATTGTAAAACCACCAATTCCTCCTATTGTCTTCCTCAGGTGAGGTAATTCATTAAGCAGACTATCGCTATTGCAATATATATTTCTGATGCAGATGATAAACCAAAATATATAACTAAATCACTGTGTGTCGTTTTAAGAGCCTTTTAAAACACACACCAGTAATAAAGTACTTTAAAACACTCTTGCATATCTACATAAAACATCTGTATCCATACAGCAATGCATACCTCATGTGCAATACCACTGCTGCTTCTTTTGTGTTTGATGCTATTGTATTTAATATTTTAATATTAAATTATTATTACTAATAATATCAAATATTTCATTAATATCAATATTAATATTTTGTAGTCATGTTGGTCTGGAAAGTTATATCTGCATTAGATTTCTGTCCAAATACCTTAAAGTATTGCATTGGACTGCATCATATAAAAGTGGTAGCAACCATGAGAGGCCCAGCTCCAGCAGACGCCAACCAGGAGGTATCACTTCATGGCAGGATTCAGCTCTGTTCCTGTCCTTGAAATGGAATAATCTGCTAGTTATAACTTTTTAAAGGAGACAATAGGGAGGGATTAATTTTCAGTTTTTCTCAGTTCTCATATCTGCTCAATTCCATGCATGCATGGCTCTGATCGAATGATTTCTATGGAAAAAAAAAAAAAAAACCTTTAATTGCAATATTTTTACCTCAGGTGTATCAGCCATTGGCAACTGTTCTATGTACTGGAGATAGTCTTCAATTGTTTTTCCTTTTGGAATAAAATAACCATTGTAGAAGCAAAATTTTTTACTAAACAAATGCTCTCCAAACCACACGCTTGCAAACGTATTCAGTAGTGCTTTGTCAAGGTTGTCATTTACACGGCCACCATACTGTACTTCTCCAAGCATGTAAAGAACAGAGCTCCTGCTCACTTTGAGCTTAATGTTCTTGTTATCCAAACAATTCTGAACAAATTGCACACTGGCTGCAAAGTCTGCGTGATTAAATTTGTAGAGGAATATTCCAGCCCAGTGGGCCAAACTTGCATCTTTCCTGTAATATAGATTTAAAAGTGAAGCACTAGTAAAAATTGTGGAAAAAATATTAAGTACAGAAGAATAATGAAATATGCTAAAAACGGTACTGGCCTGTATTCCATCAACTTTAAAAAAATGATTTCTCACTTAACATGCACAAGGCCAAACTCACGATTAATTATCTAGTAGTTAATTGGAAAAAATCCTCTTTTTAAAATGCAAAAAGTCTGCATATCTAAAACTGTAGTTTCTGAATTTTAAAAATGAAGGTACCGTGATAACATAGAATGTCCACACTCATTAGCCATGGTCACAGTTTGTTGCTCTCCTATGGGCTTGGGTACATTGATGTCACTAATGCACGAGTGCCAGTACCTAAAGCTGCTTCTTAATGAACTATTCGTAGATGCAGCAAACAGTACGTGGAAGTTAGGGCACTGACTACTACTAACATTCTTATTTTTCACCAGGAAAAAAGGTGATTTGCCAGACACAAGCATACAACATGCTGCCTTTTGGACCACAACATATGTTGGGACATAGAAATCATGCAGTTAAATTACACAGACACCAAATATAAATAAAAGGATACAGCAAAATCTATCAAGAGAATTATAAAAAGTTGTGGTTAATCCATAAAGCACTTTCTTTAATGAAACTCTTGTAAGGGAAGGCATAAATCATCTTCTACCTTAATTTTCTCCTACAAATTTCAGAGGAAGAAGATTTATGTCTTGCCTTTCTTCATTGTGAAAGTAGAAGTTGTAAAAATAAGATTTTCCCAGCTAAGCTACGAATTTTATTTGTTTGTATTTTATCTGTACCAATTTGCCTAATGTAGGCTTTACATTAAATAGCTTTTCTTTACTAACTCTGTACTAATAAATGCATTTACTGGCACTGTATGTTAATAAATGAAACATGGCTTCATGACAGAAGAGTATGACACCCAATTTGCAGCCTGAACTGTTGTGTTCAGGTTCACCATATAATCAGCTTAATACAAGTCTAAACAGATCTCAGATGCAGTGACAACAGAAGATAATTGTGTATCTATGCAGGTATGTGGGGCAGGTAAGTGTCCAAAGCTGAACGCTCAGGCACAAGCCTGCTAGTTGCTAGACGAATCCAATATAGGGTAGACAAAGTGACATGTACTGAATGCTCCACTTAATATAGAGGCATAAGACAGGAGTCTGATCACATGTACTCCTGCACATAGACCACTTTTAGGGATAGCCAAGGGTCTGGGAAACAAAAAATGACCTTCCTGGTTGGAGGAAATACCCTGGAAGTGGGGAAAGACTCTGGGAATGATGGGGATGCATGGAGACAGATACCAGAGGATGCCCAAGGACTTAGGCCAGTAGTACCTAAGACTGACAGCTGCAAACAGTAGCCCAGAATGACCTTTTGCCTGACCTTCTCAGACCAGCAGCAATTTCCTTAATGGAAAGGAAGGTCAAGAAGAAGTGAATGTAATGCAGAGGGTAGGAACTAAGACAGAGTGGTTGTATAAAAAAAATCATGTAGGATAAAAGATCTAATCTTACTGGTTCTCCATTATGGGGTGTCATTTATTCTATCTTGCCCACGACAGTGGCTAAGGGGACAAAGAGCCAGTAGCAGCTTACAGCCTCTTGAAGGACAACTACAAAGAGTCAGACTCCTCTCAGGAGTAGTAAATGACATAAGAGGAAGCAACAGGCTCAGCTCCATATTGCAGTTTTAGTAGTTGAGGCTGGATCTTCAAAAGAGTTTTTCCTTTTCCTTACCCAGCAAAGCCCAGGATCAGTCCCATTTTGTATCCTTTGGTGAGGTCAACAGGATGGAAAGAAAAGAGCGAAGGAGTCTAGCAGGCTTAAGGAATGGCCACTGACATGATGCTTCCACAGGGTCTACCCAAACAACAAAACCCTTATCAATTTCTATTACAAAATGAAGCATGTTCATTTTCTCCACGAAGGCGTCATACTTTATGCATTGCAAGATTGATTTACACAGTGATGTATTGTGCTAATAAACACAGAGAATAAAAATTAAAATACTCCAGAGAACACAATGGTCCAGGAGGAAAAAAAACCATAGCCCCTCAAACCAAAAAAAAAAAAAAAAAAAAAGGTCAAAAAGGTCTTCTATCTTCTATCTTGAGGGGGTTCATTAGTAAATTTCATAGATATGAAAGATTAATAGGAAATTCCGGGTCAGCTTCCATAGTGATCCAGGCCCTAAAATCCTCACTGTTGTTGTGACTGTTTCCATCAATTTGTTAAGAAACTCGAAGCCAAAGTGACAGTTCTGTAGAAGGAGCCATCCTCCATCTTGCATGCACTGATTTAATAGATGGCTTGCATGGACATCGTGACCCCGACCTATTGAGATGGCATGACAGGAAATGTTCTGGAAAGAAGAATGGAAGAGTTTTCTTGTCTTTCTTTTGAATAACTAGACACTGAGTTTAATACTTTCGTATGCTGCCGTGTAGTGACACAGCACCAGAAAGAAAACTTCTAATAGCAGTGGAGAATGACTGTATGAAAACTGAGGGCAAGCAAAAGCCACAATGCTGTTCTTACCTTCACCAGCTCAGAGAAAACTCCCCCTAATAGACATGATTTTCTTTTGTGGGTCTGTCTTTTTACTATTTGAACATATTTATTTAATCTTTATTATTAGATTACTAATTAGATTAAATAGAAGAAAATTACATCTATCATTTGGCTGCACAGTCTTTGGGATAAAGATTATGTCAAAAAATTCAGACTTAGATTCCTAAATTAAACATTCAAATGAGAGTTTAACATTCTGTATCACATTCAAACAGAGAGGTCTGATTTTCAAAGAAATTCCTAATTCAACTGAACTTCCTAATTCAGCTGAAGAGAGTACCCCACTTCTGAAAATAAGTCTTATTTAGTTTTTACAGAAGCTTGTATCTATAATGGGTGATGTATTTGAGCAGGGAGGAAAACATATGGAGTTCTACTGTGACTAACTTCTCATTGGGATTTTTTTTTTTTTTTTTTTTTTTTGCCAAAATGCCCATCTGCCAGGCTTTACTTTTTACTTTTTGTGTGATTTATAGTTTTTCCTATCTGTGTGTAATTGTCATTACTGATTGTATATACCTACAGGGAAGGAGATACAGCACAAATTTCCTTAAAACATCCATTTTAGCTACTAGTCCAAAATTAACTTCCAGACAACAGTGGTATGTACACAAATACCGTCATATACATGTAAATGTATATATATGCATACATAGGCATATACATATGTATATGGATATGTGTGTGTGTGTATATATATATAAAATATGAAAGTACCATTTGTAATTCAAGGAAATGGTTTTACACCTTTAAAATAGCTTTTTTTTTTCCCCCTAACTCTAGTGAAAATATCTTTAGAACACTTTTGATTTTGCAAGATGTTCTGTATTTTCAGTGGGATCAGACACCAATACATGTCAAAGATGTTCATTAGTCACTTTCTGTCTATAGTGTTTCCATTACAAAAATAAATCCTTCTGCATACTTTACACCAAGGGATTCTGCAATGTAGTGTTGATCCTAAGAAAAAATCCATAAATACATACTTTTTTATTTTAAATAGCAATCCCTGACATGGAATTTATCAACCTTCCTTGGAAGGAAAAACTTTTTAAACTTTTATTTTCAATTTAGATGTAACAAAATCTACTGTTAACAGGAATCAATCATTGAAATTCTCAGATAGTATATTTAAAACAAACAGAAGGAAAAATTCTGTTCGCACAACAGGCACCCCGTGAACATTGTTCAGCTATAGGCTGCTGAGCACTTCTTAAAAGAAACTACAGAAACCCACACAGAATAGACCTATTGTTGGCTGTGCTGATGGTCCATCTCTTCCCCCTAAATTATTGACTGCTAAAACTTGGTAGATACCCAAGAAAAAGGGGCTCTATATGAGCCCCTGTCTTATCTCTCCTTGCACATAATGTAGACTCTGTATTTACAGTATAGCAGATTAGACAGATCTTTAAACTGACTCTTTTCCAGTCTTTTATAAAATTGTTGGAACTTCAAGCACAAATTGTCTTGCCCTATGGTTACCCAAGCCTCTTATACTGTCTATCTTTTTCTGCAAAACCTAAACATAGTGCAGACTTTATCCCTTAAAGTCTGGGCCTTGCCTAATCCCTCTGATGTTCTTTTTTCACGGACATTTCATAAAAAGACTTCTGAAGCCATTCTGGCATGTGAAACAGGTTTTTGACAGCAGCCATGATTTTACAACCGTGTAAATGACTAGCACAGATTCTGAAGAGTGCGTTATGGATAGAAGCACCCAAGAAGGTAGCGGTCTGAGGAAGAAGTCAGTTCCAGAAAAAAAAATATCAATCAATAAGTTTTCCATCATTAACTATGATCTCTACCCTAGCAAAGATGGGTAAAATTTTGTGACTATTAGTGAAGCACAGTAGAGAAAGAAGAGATAAGCAAGATAATGGAAAAACAAAGCTCTCTTTCTTCAAAAATTAAAATAGCTAATTTTGTTAAAACCACTACTCAGAGACACTCGTTTTCAAAGATGATTCTGCAGGACAATGCAATTGGTGTTGTATAACCCAGTTCCAACTTCATTATTTTGATCTGTGAAAACTGTAGCAGATAGAGCTCCCATCCTCTCCTGTTAGTCAGCTGAAGACTTGAAAAGGAAAGAGGATGGAGGGGGTCTTATTCAAGAAAAGCTCCTTGAGAAAATAGTGCTCCCTAAATATGGATGCCATCAGAACATTTTATCATTTTAAAGGTGGAATAAATGAAAGGAATCAGAAGTGCTGCTTTTCCATATAGCCGAAGACATAAAAAAAAAAAAAAAAAAAAAAAAAAAGAAAAAAGTTCATAGTCTCATACAGTTCTTATAGACCTATATAAAAAATCCAAATATCAGAGTGTGGAGAAACTGCTGTTGGAGTTTCTCTTATAATATTTCCCAGAAGACACACTTAATTAGTTCCAGAAAGGAGGGAAAAGTAAATGAACAGTTTGTGTGATATTTTAATATGTCCGTGATCAAAATTATCTCATCTCTTTACACTTAACTGAAGAATATGGGACTGAATCTTTTAATTCTCTGTAAGAATGCAAGTGTTTTACAAGTTTCAGAACTACACTGTAGAAATGTCACATACAGGTAGACTGGTATCCTTACAACTACAAGACAACTTGTCTCATGAAAGTGTATCTTACTTGGGCCATTGTATGATCAGGGCACCAGCTACAGACCAGGAGCAGTTTACATATTTGGTCCAGTAAGCTGTCATACCCATCAGGACTAACAGCTCTGTCAGGAGCTTCTCCATGAAACCAAGCTTGCAAAGAATTCGCACTCCTCACCACCTGTACCAGAACTTGATTAAAAGGATGCAAGCTAGGTAATTGCACAAGGTTGAGCCAAGTCATATCAAGGATCCATTTTTCTCATTTTGGTTCCATGGAATTCATATCCGTTCTGAATGAACAAATGAAAACCATTATTGTTAACACTGAAAAAAAAAAAAAAAAAAAAAAAAGACAGAAAATCCTGAATATAGTTTAGAGGGTAAAAATCTTTGCAAACCTGGATGAGGAGACCTAGAAATTTCATGGAAGAATAATTTAAAAGATAGATTGAGGAAATGGCCTCAGAGCCTCCCAATGCTGCATAGAATAGTTTTTTTACTTCTTTGTTTTTACCTGTAGATTTAGAATAATACTTACCTACCTAAGAAAACCAGGTCTCCAGCCCAGACGCAGGAAGGACCTATGGATAGTCCAGTCTCCCTTAACACTGAAAAAACACATGGTGTGTATTCCTTTCTAGCACCATATAATTTCAAGGAGGTCTTTGCCCATGACCATTCCAGCATCAAGACCATTTGCATCTTCAGCACAGCTAAAATCACAGCTAAACTTCAAACTGGTATTTCCAAAGGAAACTGCTATCTTTGGATAGCAAGAACAATGATGGGGGGCAGCTCTTATCCTGGGGTCAGTGGGTTCACCTCCAACAGAACTTTATAGGCTTTGCTAAAGCTTTCATTGTCGTCGTGTGTCTTAACATTAACATAGAGGGGTGTTTTAAAGCCCAAGAGGCTACATTCAACAACCTTTTACGTGTAGCAAGTTTCCATGTGTTTTTAATAGTAACATTTAAATGTGCTTAAATGTATTATAGAGTTTTTGTTCTGCTGCTCACTCGCACCAAGCGCCTCACTAGCTATCCAAAGAGATCCCCAAGGTCATCAATACAGGCATGTAGCAAGATGTGCCCCACAGAAAATTACATGGTCTCTTATAAAGTAATGCCTTTTTCTTGTTGTTTTCAAATATAAAGCAGCTAAATTTCTGCCAGTTAAAAGCATTAAAGTCACTGAACGTAACAGTAGTGCAAGCACTGCAAAATCTGCGTTTGGTAGTTCACAAATATATGCAAACAGGAATAGGTCCATAATCACAATACTTTGCCAGGACATTCCTGGACACTCCTGCTGATCTTGTTCCCTTTTACTTAAGATATTGACTAGAATAGTGCTTAAAATTCTTGAGTCTCACATTTGATAAGGAAAATAACCTCTATGCTTTTGTTTTAAATGAGAAAGGACACAATATTTCATTTTAGTGTGACTGGACTATGGCATTCTGGAGCATGACATGACAATGTATTTACTGGTGTGACTGCCACATTAAAAAAGCAAATTTATCCCCATTGTTCATGACAAAGTGACTCCTTAGTTTTTGAATCACTGGCTGTTTGATTAGATATGAGACAAAAAGAGAAATAGGATCAGTCTAGGAATAAAAGCAATCTGAAGGAGATTTTGAATTAAGAAATAAAAATTCTGAAAAAAAAAAAAGCAAACTAGGAGAGGATTTCCCTCCTTATCTTTGCTCCCAGATAGTCAGTGGAAATTTTAGTACATGAAGGCATGAAGTACATGAAGTGGAGAGCTCCTTAAAAATCTCGTATCTCTTTGCATACAACAGCTTGGTTGGTAAAAGTAGTTCAAATTTATAACTTTTTTTCATGAAATTAAGTTAAAAAATCAGAAATAAAAGAGTTTTCCAATTGAAGTAGGAGACTTTGCTATATAAGGAGGAATAAAGATTTATATGCTGTATATCTCTGTGATCTATTTTAATAATTCCACATTTTTCCTTCAAGAATGCATGAGAACTTTCCTTTTTTTTAATTTTTAAATTTTGTTTTAGCATTTGATTTTGGACAAAACAAAGTATATGCATGTATAGTGCAAATACTGAAAGCCTTCCCTTTGCATAAATATTGCAGACTATTAGCTATACCTGCTTTTCTGTGAGAATGACATAGCTAAGGAGGTGGTCTTACATCCCTTTCATAGTGACCGTAAAGTCAATCAATGTTGTTCTTGCAATGATTTCTGGAATATAGGTAGGAGTAGCAAATTTTGGTTAACATATAAAGGGTAAACCCTTTCAGCAGATCTGCCTCCTTCTCACTGACTTTCACCTGAAAATAGAAAGTATTATTTATTTTTCTAAAGCTGAATGAAAAAAAAAAAAGTTTATTTTTTCCAGTGAAATTAGATAATCCCTTTTTTCTTTTCATTTTTCTCTTTTTAAATTTCATGTCTAAAGACTAAAAAAGATAAAAAAGAAAACCTCTGAGTTTACTACACATCATTCTAAGTGTTGCAAAGTATAAATCTCTGCAGTATTCACACTACCTGTTCACTCTGCATCTGTCCTACTGTCTTTTTACTTAAACGTTTACAAATCATGTTACTTTGTGCACTGTACTATATTTTATGATTTTTTTTCCCCAAAGTGTTATCTGGAGCAGGATCAAGTTCTTCTCCAACATCTTCTATTATCAAAGGTTGGACAAGGGACAGAGACTTCTATGTGAATTCTGAAGAACTTGTGGTTCCTAGCTGTAACCTAGGAAGATTGCTTCACACGTATTTGCAGCATACAGAAAACAGTATAAAATTTAATGTAACTTTCAAAAAAGTACTAATCCTGAGACGTCTCACAAATTATTACATTTTATGGACCAAAACCTACCTTTGCTCAAATACTTTAAGACAAAGAACTAATTAAAAATTTAATGAATGCTTTTAATGTTTTTCTTTAAAGTTCAATAGAAAGGGGGATCACATATTTTGTTTTTTCTTTAGTTATGTGTGCACCTACGTACTTAGCTATTGGTCTATCTATGTAGAATATAGCATATACACTATAGTGTCTTAATACCACTTCAATATTGATGGATTTATGCTTAAAACACATATAAGAGGTAAGGAAATATTTATAGGATTCAATCAGGGAATCACTTTTACATAGAAGACCTTGTCTCACATCAGTTAAAGAATTTCAACTTCAGTTTCCATTTTCAAGATCAAGTCTAAAACTTGCTAAATATCACAGTGACTGCTTTTCATTTATTTAGATTTTGTGCGTTTACTATAAACCTTTGAGATGAAAATGGAATCATTTTCCCTGAAGCTTGTTACGTCGCAGTTTTGGGGTTGTTTTTTACTAGAAAAATGGAGGATAGCCATGCTTTTTAAATAAACTCTTTGTCTTGCAGGCATCACTCTGAAAAATGCATAATTTAAATATATTCATAGGCTTAAAATAGTATCTCTTTAAAAATTAAGATTATGTTCTTGCACTCCACATGTTTAGCTTTTTATTTAAACTTATATCTGTTACATAGATGTATGCCTGATATACAGGCATATCTGTATTCTCCAGAATGTTATAATGCCTACATGATTAGTCCAAATGAAATTGATGAATGGAGTAGGTGTCTCACTGTTCAATAGGATAACTCTGAAAAGACCATTGCTAATGAGAATACCTCAGGCTAAGACATAATTTAAACACTGTGGTATTGAGAGTCTTGACATAAGCCTGTTCCTCCTTGACTTTACAGGGGAGAACTCAAGATTCTTCTAACTCAGCTGATGCTTGAGCCAGGATGTCTGAAAGTCCATTGCTATCTCAGTTTTCATTAAGAATGTTTTCTGTGTGCCTACAGGTTGCATCTGATCCAAGTACAAGTGTATGAAAGGCAAGAGAGTTTTAGGACTTTTTTCAGTGAAATGAATATTCACAGAAGGTGGCAGATGAATAGCTATTGATACTTTATGCTACAGGAAAGAAAGCAAAAGGCTTGACATGTGCCTTATTTTGTCACAGACTGAGTGGGCGTGGGTGTGTGAGTCACTTAGGTGTAATATTTCAGAGAGGTGTTTAAAATTAGCCATCTAGCTCTGTAGTTAGGCACCTAAATATACAGATTTAAATTTGCAGAATGAATGAAATGTTCTACTGTAGTAAAAAAAAAAAAAAAATCCAAGCGTTTTTTTCAAAGATGGATTCTTCAAAGAGCAAATTGTCTGTTTAAGGAACTAAATATGGGTTTAGGTTCCCATTGCTGAAAATAATAGCCTTTAAACTACTTAGCTTCCCTTTTCAGGACTGGAAACTTGGTTATTAAAATTTCTCTGTCTTCTGAGACTGCTTTGTGTAGCTTTATTCAGATTTTCAATAATCAGAGTAGAGAAGATAAAAGAGGGGGAAAAAGTTTTTGAGCTTTACAGCCACTGGTATCAACAATTCTCATAATTTTATTACAAATCTCTTAGTATCTGAAATTTTGCCTTGGGACCCAACTGCTGAATTATGTGACTTTCCTAAGATTCTCAAGCTTTTTCTTTCATTTTTGGCACGTTGTATGTAGAAAAAGCTTAAAGATAGGAAAGCTAGAGGTGAAAAAAGTGAGACACAAGAAAACCTTTTCAATTTTACTATTAAATCACATTATTATTATGCTACTTCTCTAACTTTGGAGAACTTAATTTGTGATTTTAATCACTGTTTTCTTCACATACATTTTCTTGAGAGGGTAGTCAATGTTCATAGTGAATAAAACAGAGCGTATTAGTCAGTGTGTACAAATCAAACTGTAAGAGATTATATGAGCTGGGGACAGCTCTGACTATAGAAACAATATGCTTTCATGGTAGTCCATGATTATTTATTCATAGGAAAGAGCCAATCTTTCATAGAGAATGAGCCATCTTTTCTCTGAGTCACAAGGCATCCTCACACACATACTTGGAGGGTGTTCCAAGACATACAATTTTACAGTAAGTTCTTCTGAACAAGACAACCCCTCCTCTTGAGCTAGCAAGAAAAAAAAGATTTGCCAAAATGAAAATCTGCTTGTCATTAGATAGGAAACTGGCTGCAGTGTTTCTCTGACATTTCTGCTGTCTTTCTTTGGTGCCATTTGTGTCACTTAGAGTCAATGGAAGTTCAAAGTTTGAATAATAGTAGCTTTCATTGTTCCTCCACTTTCAGGATTTGGGCACTGAACTTTAAAGAACAGAGAAATAAACAATATATTACCAAATATATTCTACTAAACATTGTGATCAGAATAGGAAGAGAAGCTTTCCATTAAACATTTTAATAAAACTCTTCAACCTGATTCTAATTTTGTAATTCAATATTTTAGGAGCTGAACCTTACTGGTATGCTTGTTGACAACGCTCCAATTGGTGAATGAAATCTCCAGAGTCTTCCAAGTAATGACCTTTCAGTTCAGAATGGCATCATTGTCACAAAAGCATCTAGATATCCTTTGTCTATTGATGCATAAGGTCAAAGAAAGACTTGGATTAAAAATAAGGAAAAGAATATTGAACTCCAAATAAATTATTCACTTAAATGATGTGTGTGTGTGTGTGTGTGTGATGTCAGATCACAGTTAGCTATACAGCTATTTTCTTATCACCATACTTTAACCAAAGAGAGAAAAAAACAATTTGACCTGTTGCTCATAAACAAGGTAAAACTGATAGCATATATAGCACAAAAGGGAGCTTGGACTGAGCCCAGAATATAAAAGAAGGTTGTAGAGGAAAGCAGCAACGTTAGGACCCCAAGCTTCAGTAAAGCAAGCTTTGGCTTACCTAAGGAATTGCTCCCCTTGAAAGCTGCCAAAAGAAAAACAGTGCCCAGAAGAGCCGGCTGATTTTTAAAGAACACTTACTAAGAGTCCGTGACTGATGGACCCTGTTTATGTACTACTTCAATAATACATAACCAAATACATAAACAAATACATGCATTTTTTGCTTGCTTGTATGCTTACACACAACATACTTGCATTTTTTGCTCCTCTGGAAGTTAAAACTCTACAGACATTTCTCTGTATAAATTTGAATGATTTTGATATCTGGGTATGATTAAAAAAAAAAAGAAAAAAGTACAATGAAGTCTGGTAGATTCTAAGGTATGGGTCTGTCAGCTGGGATTTAGAGAAAAGTATCTGTACTAATCAACAAAGCCTTACTGCTCTAGGAGTTCAACTTCCGGAGCAACTCAAGAAAAGAAAATCAGTTACTGTACCCACTGTGTCTGTTGACAGGTCCTAGATACAAACACACAAATACACGATAATGGAGAAAATCAGCAGAATGGTGTGATTTGGAGATAGCTTAACCATATATGATGAATTATGGTTGTTTGCACAAGAATAAGCACTAGTGTACCAGGCTGACCAATATATATGATTCCTCAAGGTAGAGAGACTGTTTTAGATTATCCTATGAAATCATCACTACTCACTCTCTTCCTGCCTTTTTGTTCCCAACTCTCTTTTTCAAAATTACATAGCTACAAATGCCACTTTTATATTAACATCACTGGCAGGTTGGCTGGCAGTTTTCTGATCACAGCTTTGCCATGAGAGCAGAAGGCAACTTTTGCTGCATACAAAAGCTATTGCTCTTGCAAGAAGCTTCTTGCAAAGATTTCCAGCCAACTATAGGAGGGAAAGAAATCAAAAAGATCCACTGTGGCCTTTCTAATTTTACTGACATTGCTGTGCAAACAGGCTTCATACACTTCATTTTTATCCTTCTGAGTCATACAACAAAGAAATTATTCAAATTTATACGAGTTGGATATACAGCCTGAGTAAAATGGACTTTATTTGAATGAATCACGAGGAGTCAGGACATGAAATCCACATTCTTATCTAAGCACACAGTTTGGGGGGGCTATGAGGGAATATGTCTTGGTTTGTATCAGAGCAGCAGCTTCAGTTGTTCTTTGCCACATGAACAATCCTCTGTGTCTGCTCCAGGCAGCCCTTCTACCTGTTCTCAGGATCCATCTGCACAGGCTAACTATGGAGATGGTGCCTGTGCCCTCAAGAGGCACAGACTAAACACATGGCCAGTTATTTTGGCTTCTTCTGAGGCACCCTTGGAGAGGCCTGTTGTGAGATAATCTTGTACTTTTAAATCTTTTTAATTCCACATAAAAACAGGAAAAACAAGCAGCGTTACAGGCTAAGGCTGTCATTTTAAACTAAACATACCCAGAACCTTTCTAAGGCACTGTAATTTACTGTCATAAAAAATTACACTCTGCTAGCCTCTGAAATAGGCTAGCTGCTAAAAGTTGACCACAGATTCTTGAGAAAGTGCTGCTTGGCCAAGAACAAATTCACAGATCACTCTAACAATTTAACACTGAGGATGATCGCTTACTAGTGGCTGGTAATCTACCAGTATTGACATAGCTGTAATTCCTCATTGATCCATTGCAAGCTCAGTTGTGCTGGTCCAGATCCAAGAAGGCATTTAAATATGTTTCTCTTTTTTAAAAAGCTTCCCATCCTTAAATGTGGTCCTAGTTCATGAACAGAATCCCAGCAACTCACAAGACCAACCTCAAATCATTGAAAAGAGCAGCTGTTCCTCGGTTAGTTCAGAAAATCTTATTAGAAATAAGCACAAGAAAAAAAGCATAAGAAAAAGGCAGCTATATCACCACGGATAAAGAAGAATTAAGCTCTCCCAGTGCAACTTTCAAAGAGTTGTGTCTGAGTATTAATCCACTACTTCCCCTAGTTTCCCTTTCCCTTGTTCTTTTACATCTCACAATAGCTACACTAAAAATTCTACTTTCATTAGCGAGTATCTCAGTATTAAAAAAAAAGAAAAAAAGAATTGCTATCTATATATCACAGGAATATAGTCTTCCCTGTTGGTTACTTGGATCAAAAAAGCCCTCACATGCTTTTAAGGGATTTGAATTAGATTTGGCCAGATATGCTGTAAGAATAAGTCAAGAGTTTTGAACATACAATTAGTATACTACAATTACATAATAAAAGAGTGAATATAGTACAGTAGCTAAATACCAATTGACATATACTACTTCAAAAAGGGCAAAGGGCAAAAAGGGCATTCCCATATAGAAACGATGTTTAAAAACACTAAATAAATATTCAGAGTTCCTCTTTTTCCATATGCCCATAAATGAAACACTTCCAAGACAATAAATCTCTAGAAATACTGGTAATGACATTTGATCTTCTATTGTAGTTTTATGAAAATATCACCATTTAAACAGAAATTTTCAACGACAGGTGACTGCTTAGTTTAACAGTATCAACTTGACTCTTGCTTGATACTCAGAACTTTCCTTGGAAGAGCTAAATTCCATTTAAATTAATTAAATTCTGACTTCATTGAAATTCAAATTCAAAAACTTGAAAAATGAAAAAGCTTCGGTGTCAAACACAGTCTCTTCTCTTCCAGATACTACTGAGATCACAAGCAGTGGTACCAGTGGTCTCACCACAAGCAGATACTAGTGAGACCACAGGCCATAAGACTGAGGAGTTTCTTTGAGATTAGGGCACCTGGCACCAAGACGGAGAGCAGAGATAGTATCGGTAACTCCTAGCAGAAGGACAGCCAGGCTGTGAAAAGAACAGAGGCTCCCATGGTCAAGTGATTGTGTTTACACCATTAAGAACCGTATCACAAGGTAGCTTCCCAAGGAAAAAAAAAATGCCGGGGCATTTGTTACATAGAAAGGAAGAAAGCTGAACCTTCTTATCAGCAATGCATAGCGTTGAACCTCAGCATTATGTAGTTTTGAAAACATGGAAATCATTTACAAAGACTGTATTGAGATGATATTTTCAGGGAATTCCCACCCTGCAATGAAGCCTCTGCAGCAGAGTGAAGGATCAGTTTTACATGTATTTATTTTAACAAGCTTTCTTCAGTTTTCCCTCTTATAAAAATTATCTTGCTTTAGCTTGTGGTCTATCCAAATCTACCTATACAGTCTAGGGCCTCTTCCACATTAAGAAAAAAATTGTAAAAATATTCATCTGTAAGTGCTGGCATTTTGAGCATCTTAAGTGCTGAAACATGGGCATCAATTTAAGAATAATTTTACAGTGTTATAGTTCTGACTTTCATTACAGTGTTATAGTTCTGACTTTCATTCATTTTCCCTAGGATTCCCTGGACTGCTCAGAACATGGACAAAAAAAAAAAAAAATGTACTGACATATAAAATTCCACAGCACACATTTGTGCTTGGAGAAAAAGCACAAACAGCTAAAGAAAAGTAGTGAAGCCACGAGGAAGACAGAAAGATGCAAAGAGCTCTACTCGTGCACTTTAAAAAAAGTTGGCTAAAACGTGTCTGGGAAATGTAGGACCCAGCAGTAAACAAAGCACAATTTTTCTAATCCTAAAATCAGCTGGAAATGAAAGGTATTCTACTCTAGGTTCAGATCACAAATTGTCAGTTAATCATTTCTGTAACCCTGACCCACTTTGAAATTGTGCTGAAAAATATAACAAGCATTTCTGTGGCTAATCAGGCCAAATTGTGTTTTTTTTTTTTTTTTTCTATTTCCCTAGCAGAGCCAAGGCATTACACCCTCACTCCTAGGTCAGCACCACAAATCCTCTACAGTTTTTTTATCTGCCAGCTGGGATAGAGAGGCTGGAGGAAACTGGTAATCACTAGACAAGGGGCTATGAAACAATAGCCAACAACTCTTCTTCCTGTCTATAAATCAACCCTGGGGGTATTCACAAGGCAGAGATAAAGAAGCGCATATGTCTCTATTAGCAAAGAATAGCAGTGCAGATGGGAGGTTGAAGTTCAAATTACTGAATTTGGCAGGCTGGCAAGGCTAGCACTAATGATGCAGTTTACTAACAAAAAGTAGCAAAATGCAGGCTAAACTTTCATTCTGCTACAGCTTCATTAGACAGAGCGCTGTCAGGCACTACTCCGCTTTGGTTCTAGTGAGAAGGCAGACAACACGGCCAAATTGACTCTTCCTACCTACTCTTACAACTATTAACTTCATCTTAACTTTCCTTCATATTACTTATGAAGGAAAGAACAAACTGTTTGCTTTTACTCTTGTAAACAATAGAAAATTCGTTTTGTGTGAATTTCTTATTTGTAGTCAAGCAGACAACCGTTCCTACTTCCATTGTAACATGTTGACTTACTTTACATTCAATATCCCAATATGACCCACAAAAGAGGGTGTCAAACGTGCACCTATGGAAAGGAAAAAGGTAAGACTGCTAGGAACCGACCTCACTACATTAAAAGTACCTTTTTATCACAACAGTAAAAAGGATTTCTCTCAATTGCTCCCTTCATTATGCTAATCTAGGATTTCCTCCCCCTTAACAATTTTTTGAGACCATGAAAAGTCAAATCTTCGACAATGGTGGTTAATCTGTAATTATATAAGAGCCAGAAGAAAATTTAATTCATCCCCTTAAGCAATGTAAGGACTGGAAGAGCTTATATGGAGTAACAATGTTAGAAGTCTTCCCTTTATTGTCAATGTATTGTCTTTCTTTCAATAGAACTACAAATCACTCTCCATTTCACAGTGTTTAACAATATATCCTATTTGTGGAGGTGCATAGCAGAAAGGACTATCTTGTCTAGTCCCCAGCTACAATAATGACAGTGATTATATGCCTAAATTCAGATAAAATGATACTTTCACTATGAACATTTGACAAAATATGAAATAGTTATGGATAAACATTTTGATTTTTTTATTCTCCTACTCAGAATTATGAATTAGCAAGCTATCAAGGATGAAGCAAAGACCAACCAGCAATGGCCTAAACCTCTGTTCAAGAGCTTGAAAATTCCAGGTCATATTTTTCCTCCTAAATAATGAAATTTAAAGATAATGTGCTACTTCATCCACTGATCTTCATTGCCTAAAAAAATCAGGAAATAGCAGAAATCTCACAAAAAAGTAAGCAGTGTAGTCTACTCAGAATTTGAGACTCGATGAACATTCTTTTCTTACATAGTCTAGTCCAGAACCAACAAATGAGACAAAATGAAAGCACATGAAGTATTTCATCAATCAACAGCTAATGCTTTTCATCACAATTATCAGTGTCACTTACTGCAAGAACTCAGTCAGTCCCACAGAGCTTGTTCTGACTTCTCTGAATAAAGGTAAATGTGTTACAAGCTGCCAGTAGGAATGCATACAGTATTAGTAGATGCCCAGACTGGAAACCCCATTAGAACTATGTTGGAGTAAAGGCCACATAATTAGTCTCTGTTATCATTAACCTCATTTATTCTTTCTGTAGTTAAGAGAGTGCTTGGAAAATTGGCAGATCAACAGCCCTGGGAAGGTCT
Organism: Nothocercus julius; assembly: GCA_013398735.1. Taxonomy (NCBI): domain Eukaryota; kingdom Metazoa; phylum Chordata; class Aves; order Tinamiformes; family Tinamidae; genus Nothocercus; species Nothocercus julius. The sequence goes on from VZSV01000310.1 coordinate 329,173, forward strand.
TGAGAGGCAGTGCAAATTTCCTCATGTTGCCTGTCTCACAAAGAGAACTGGTTCCTGGGAATACTGAGAATTACAGTCTCAAGTCTCACCTATGCAACAAAAAGACTCCATTAAAATAGACAATGGCAGACATCTGAGGAAGGTTTAATCAATATAAATATGAATGGAGTATGTTCTGCAACAGTGTGAAAAACAAGAGTTTTGCTGAACTGGATTTCAAATTTGAGCCATGATTTTGCCTTTCCAGGGCCCAGCCTGGCTCCTCTTCTGGTCTACCTGCGATACCTTCTGTCGCTTTCCAGCAGAGAAATTCCCCTTGTTTGACAATCCATTTAATCTTGTAAATATGACAGGTTTTCAAGTGAAAGAGATGTCACAATTTAAATTACTAAATCTCCATATACACAAGCATCTATATTTTTACGTTCTTTTAATCAGATTCTTCTTCTACTTTTTAGGAAAAAAAAATTATATTACCTCTCCTTGTGTGTTTAGACAAACTTCTAACACTGGCAAACTTCAAACTTCTTCAAACAGGAAGAAAACAAAGAACTACATGCAGGTTATTGTAAACTCAAGTAAGAAAGTAATCATAAAGGTTTTCACTAGCCGGAGTACATCTTAGGTACTCCTTCTTCATTTCCAGGATCAGGTCTTGTATGATTTGTATCATACATGTTTATTTCATCTAGTACAAAAAGATCTGAAACCTCCCCTGAAGTCAAAACATTGTTCAAGTACTCAAGAAAAAATAATTTCTGATTTCATTGTCTGTGACTATAAAGGCAATGCCCTTTCTGCCTAGCAGTGCAACACGAAAATTTCAGATCATCCAAAAGGTTATTGGTAGTACATGTTCTGGGAGAGAAAAACATTAGAGATAGAAGAAAAAGTGCGGATTATTTCAGGAAGCATCTATTATCTGCTCAGCTTCATTTAGGCAAGAAAAAAACTTACAAATGAAATTAATCCACACTATTTCCTGGCTTCATTTTAAAGTTTTTCTTTTTTTTTCTTTTTTTTTTTTTTTTTCCCTAATATTGTGCTAAAGTGAATAACCATTGCCATAAATTATGGGAAGGGAACTAAAATCAATAGAATACAATGCTGCAAAAAAAAATGTTAAGAGTTATGTCTAAGGGAAGTAATGCTGAATTTCATCACTATAGTTTATGTACTTAAGCTCTTTACTAAAATTAAAGGTTAGTATAGCTAACTTACATTGGCAAGTAGGCTCTATTATATAAGAACAGATGGATTATATTCTGGAGATATTGAGAGTAGGATAAAGGAAATCATTATGTGATAGACAACAATAACCAAAGTGTATGGTTTATAATGTGCTATTTGGTGTAACTACAAGTCTCAGAAAAGTTACCTTTCAACATTATCACCTGGGCTTATATAAACCTTCCTGAGAATGGAGATCATAACTGTTTCATTCATTCCACCACTTATAGCTGATGCATGATGATGGTTTAGACAAAATTTGTGAAAATTCTACTACTGCTTTTAGACTATAGAGTATCTAATAAGGTAAATTAAAATAAATAAGAATGCAGATTTGCCCATTATGTCCTTAACTAATGAAAGATGAAATTAGGATCTTCTTTTCTCTGAAACCAGTTTCTTTTTTTTTTTCCAATAGTCTCTTCACAGAAATAACAAATACTTGTAATATACACATGACCCACTCTTCAGTGTTCCATCCAACACTGCTCTATATCACCCTAATCTAACCACTGCTGAGCTTGTAAAATAATCTAACTGTTCAGTCTGCATGTTTCAACTACTGTTATTACAGCGATTTGTGGTATACTGATAGGAACATAAGGGCTCTACTGAGTCAGGTGAGTGGTCGATCTCGATCAATACTCTAAGACTAGCAATGGGAAATGCTCCTTAAAGAGAATACACGAGCTAGCACCCAGTCTTCACTTCCCATTCCTTTCTCCCTCCTCCCATTTCCATAGCTTTTGTTTTAAGAATGCTATAAGGTATATCCCTTTTGTTCTTTCAATTTAACAATGTGCTAATACTGCCTTCTTCTATGGCCTTCTATGCAAGTTACAGATGATAATTGACTCGGTAAATAAACATTTACATATTTTTTTTCAGCTCACCTTTAATTAGTTTCAGTAAATGAACCCTTTCTAAAGGGCTGAAATATTTCTTTACCTTATTAAAATATTTTGAATATTGCAGGTATAGTGGCTCCATTCTGTTTCTTTGCTCTTTTTCTCCCTTTCCATCTCTTTTCTATTCTTGTTATTCCTTCCTTCTGCATCTAGGGCACAGAGAGGGGCCTTGATTTGTCTTTCTATCCCATTCCTTTCAGCATAAACTTGTTATAATTACCTTGTTAAAAGATCTGGTGCATCTTTCTTAGGAAGATTTCTCAGTGCACTGAATTGTTTGCAGATTGAAACACACACTGCTAACCCTCAACGCTTACCCCTGTAAACTCTATGCCAAAGGAGACAGGTGAATGTCAGTAGTTACTCCCAGTTAAATTAGGAAGGCTTATACACAACTTCTTCCAAACAACTAGGTGGCAATGATGACAATGCTTCTGAGAGATCACTTCCAGTCCCATGTAAGGAATGAACCCTCTGGGGTCAAAACAACACCCAGAAATAAAGACATAGAAAACAAGCAATGTAGTTTGCTATTTTTCCCTCTACCTCCCTTCTTCCCTACCCCTCCTCTGAAAAGAAAACAAGTAAATGTAACTTAAAATAAAGAATTCTAACTTGAGAAATAAAAAAGTGTCTCCTCCCTTAAACTTCTGTAAATTCGATCTCTTCCCATTCAGCCATTGGTAGCAGCTGTAATACTATAGTGCGGACGCATAAGTACCTGTAACAACAACTATCAATAATTGCTCACTATATAGAATCCACCAGTAGATTATTCCATGTTATCTTTAATGCAGAATGATATGTTAGAGGGATTTCACAAGTATGCCTTGCAAACTTACATGCAGAAGGATCTGTCAATAGCATTTACTGAATACGTAGTATAATATGGATTAAAACAAAGACAGAGGATCTGCCATCTACAAACTACACTCGTACTTTTGGTTGAAAAATGTAACTTTCAGCAAGGAATACAATGACTGGTTTGCATTTCTTTAAGTTAATTGCTGAGCTGTTCACTTCTGTGGCAAACTAGTAAGCAATATCTATGTACAGTGTGTTGTTAGGTAGTCTGAAAGCTTTCATATCCAGCAATATACGATGCTAGTTTGGTCAAACTCTGTTTTCCAGATCCACCTACACCCACCAACAATGCATTTCCTTGTGAAGTATGAATAATCCATGATATTTTAATCAAATGGATTATCCCTCGTCTTCAGCAAAGCTATCCCGGGAGGATGTTAATCTATTTTCTTTCCATTTTTTCTGCAGTCCACAGAGAGGCATGCCTTCAACTCTCCTGAGAACAAACACCACATATGACATAGTTTTCTATGCCTCTTAGAGGATGAGAAAAATGTAGAAAGGAAGTGGAATACTCTTCCCCAACTTTTTACCTGAGCTATTTACAATCTCTTTGAATAGCAGAGTGCCTACAACAAAATACGCTATAGATGTTTCTTACTCAACCATCAAATTTATACTTCAGCAATAAATAATCTGAAATGCCATAAAAATCCATTAGATCATCTAATATAAAGCTGAAGAAAACATCAAACATGAGACCTCTGAAACGAGATTAAATTTCACAGATGCAAGATGACATCCAAAGAGTGTTGAGTGGAAACAAATAAGTTGTGCAAGTTGAGTTAGGGAAGGTGGGAGAAATTGAAGATGGAGGACTGTAAAGAAATGGACTAACTTGTGGAGCAAAGAGCCTGGAGACAAAAGCATTGCTTTATACAACTTACGGTAAGGCAAGTCCACTCTGTATGCAGGACTAGCCATTTTAAGGTAACTCCAAAGACAGTCTTGTGTATAAACAGAAAGATCTATGTAGCATTAAATGTAAAGGGACCAGGCACTTTTGTATTGACATGTTTACAGACAATACCTTAAAAAATACTAAATCCATCTTCAAGCCTCTGATGATTTCATTGCACTGCTGCATGAACATCTGTAATCTTTCAGCTAAATAATCCAGAGGCAGGATAGGCACATATATTTTAGAAGCCTGCAACTCTACATGGCTAGGTTCAAGTCCAGTAGCTTCTGGGACATCATGCAAAAAATCCACAAAGCATAATGATGTGGAATCATCTTAAATTTTGACCATGTTCTGCAGCAGCAATCTACAAGAATACATGAAACATTCGTTTTAATACTGAAACATTTCATTGGCATTTTTCTGTGTGATCACTGAACACTGTTTTGAACTTTTTCATCGTATCTTCAAACTAGTCTTCATCACTTTGGTTGCTGAACCTGTCTTCAGTAACATGTCTGCATTCATGCTGGAACAAGGCTACCAAGACACTAGTGTTCTGGCAGGCTTCAGAAGCAATTGTGAGTACTTGCCAAATATGACTGTGGTCTCATAAACTGAGCATGTAATGAAATTTAGCTGAAGTTAGTAACATCTACAAAACAATGACATAATCTATTTTCAAATAACTGTCTAAATAAAAATATTGCCTAGTTAATATTAAATAAATACTGCAAATACTGTATTTTTTTAAGAACTTCAAAATAAATATTGCATTAAAGCAGAAATACATGTTTGGCATTTAAAAGTCAAAGGTGAAAATGAATAAATGACAGTAATGACCAGCTCTTTAATTTTGCATAGATTCCATTCAAATTTCTTTGAATCTTTGGAGTCACAGAAATATGGAGTGAATGGTTGCCAAGACAGGTTAGTTAGCAATGACATTAAAGAATGCACTAAAAATGTCAGTCATGCTTAAATTATTGCTTTTCTCCTACCCTTTCTTTAAATTCACTTCTGTTACTCTTTTTTTTTTTTCTTTTCAAGAACACATACTTTTCAAAAGCAGAGGAAAAGTAGGTGAGGAAAAACAAAGAAAGGAGAATAGAAAAATAGAAGAACAGGATTTAAAACAGTGAACAATTTAGCAAAAGCTACAATTTCTCTAAAAGCAGCCAGTTACTAGTAGAGCCATTTTTGTTGAATATACTGGTCAGTAGTTGAATAATTTAACTAGCACACTCTTTATTTCTCTGTACAACTAAGGCTTATGCCTACAGTTGAGCTGTTTGGGAAATTATGACGAACTTTTCTTCTGCTAGAAAACATCATTTATTAAATCCTATTTAATCCTATTAGATCCTTGTCATTCCCTTGGCTTTCTACTATATGCACACTTTCTTTTATTAACAGATCAAATTTGGCACACATCCTTAGGTTGTTTTCTTTTTTTTACTTTTAATTCTTCAAATTGCCAGAATGTTTTATTCCACGATTTTGTCATCAAAAATAAATCTGATTTTCTACTTCAAAGAAGTCTCTGCTTACAAATCACTATAAAATGTTTTTATAATCTGTTTGAATAGAAGAGATAATATGTAAAATTTACTAAATGCAATTATTTCTTTTGTTCTGAACTGATACACACACACACACACACACACACATACACACATGGGATTTGATTTCTTGGCCATATTTTGGATTTTTAAATCTTCTCCCAATTCCAAACAACTTTATAGAAGACAAGTAGATATATGATGACTCAGGATGCAAATAATCTATGCGTCAGTATGGAGGTAAGCTGTTAATGATCCATTACAGCAGTCTGCAAGGAAGTGAAAATGTAGATCTTTTTTTCTCATTTGCACTACAAATGAAAACAGTGTAAAGCCACATAAAATTACACACAAATACACAAAATTTAGTGGTATTCATCTTTTCATATTACTGAAAGGTATCTTTGTTAGGTTTCACAAGCTGGTAAAATTCCCACAGATGCTGCTGATACCCTAAAACAAGAGAGGGAGTTCCACATTGCTTTTTACTTAGCAAGGTGTTTATAGGAAAAAATGCAACCCTACAGTCATGCCAAAGCATATATATATAAAGTACAATTTTGTTTAGAAAGGATTCTGGGATATAAAAATGTATTAAAAATTCAGTTTTAAGTATTTGTTCTCTTTAAACATTCAACTTGTTCTCTTTAAATATTCAATTCACCTGCAATGATGAGAGAAGATTATTTTGATGAATGCTGTTAAATTGTTGTCTTTGAAGACTATAAGAAAAGTTGCCCTTTAGAAATACATTGTTTTCTGACTCATAACAAAAATGACAGTCTATATCTACAATATATACACAAGTGTCTGCTGCACACTCTTGATGGCTCTTGACAGCTGGTTCATTGGTATATTTCACTGATCAGCTTTCCTAAGGTGTAAACAACAGTTTGTAAAAACAATTTGTAAAATTTGTAAAAACAAACATTCAAATATACACTTGCATTTTATTAATTACAGTATTTTTGAATCATTACATGATGACAGTAATATTCTATATAAAAACATGAAATATCTTAAAAATAGGTTATTTGATGGGGTTATTTTTTGCTACTTAAATCTCAGATTCTAGATGTAATTTTCCATTCTATCTAACCAGTTTCACATTAAATACTGTTTGTTGCTGTTCATGAACAGCTTACTACAAAGAGGAAACTTTGTAGAGTAAATAACACTGTCATAAATTCTTTGATATATACTTATACTTTACGCAAACCTGAAGTGTTCTATATTACAGCCTTTTTACTTTTTCAAGAAAAAAGTAGCATACATCTGGAAATATTTTTTCCATAGCAAAGCAATATTCTATAGAATTTGAAAGCAGAAGGAGAACCTTTGTAGAGGCAGTTAACTTTCACTCTTAACCTAAGGTGAGCTCAAATAGCTACACGCAATTTTGGAAACTACCGTCCCTTCTTGTGTAAGGAACATGTTCTGCTCTACAGTATAGATGTAGAGTGAGCAACACCCAAGATTCAGCTCCAATTAATACTAAAGACAGGAATAACAGCTGAAGGCCAGAGGTTGCCTGTATCTGGCCAGAATCCAGTATGCAGAATATCAAGATCACCATCCAGACCCCGCCTCTCCAGTCTGCTAAAATAGTTCTCCAGCTGGTGCCAGGAACAGAAGTTGACATTACACTGGCATGCATGTTGGCATCAACAGCTGAGCTGAAAAGCTGGTATTAATTGCTGCTGGCATTGGTGCAATTCAGTATTTCAGGACTCAAAAAGCACATCCCTGGGGCACACAAAATAGCTCCAGATTTTAAAAAAGCCAAAGGTCAATCGAGGCCGGTAGCTTTCAGCCATTTTCCATTTCTAGACCTCTACAAATCCTCCAGCAGAGGTATGTACGGAAAATTCACTTCTACCAACAATAAACTGTTACTCAGCTATTTTTCACATAACAAAGCCTACAGATTCCTCTGGAAGCTACAGACAATATATTTTGAAGTCTACTACACAAGCATTTGTTAAATAAGGGGTGCCAAGCATGAGATGATGTTTGGGTTTGTTCTGCCTGTTGTTTTTGACTCTTCTGCAATAAGTTATTAATTTTTAAACACATATTGTAAGATTAACTGTCCTCACTTTATAATATGGAAAAATGTTAAATTCATAGCAATACTGCTAGTATTTTCTACAGAAAAGATACTGCTAGTATCTTGCTACAGAAAGAACAACGTATCATTCTCAGTGATGGAATCAAGGAAGCACATAATAAATACTAAATTTGCCTTCTGAAAAATTACCCTCAGTAAAGAAGAAAGCTCTATTCAGTTTGGACTGTGAATAAAATCTATGCAACAAGGGCGTACAGATCCAAAATATAGCCATCACTGACAAAGCATAGGGAAATAAGAAATCCTCCAAAAAACAGTATTTTCTTCCTTAGCAAAAAGTTTAAAAGAACCACCATAGATATTTATAATATATTGTTTTATTTATAGGCATTGGGAGTATGGGTAAAATGCCTCAGTGGGAATATGCCATACAATACAATACAAGCAAGAACCAAATGACTTGTTCACTTCACCTTAACAATGACAATTATTTTTATTGCAAGGTTACATTACAAAGATTCTAGATGATCTTCCATTCTATCTACATAACTGTTTTTGCTGTTCCCTGTTCTCCAATCAGCAAAACAGCTTCTCCTTGCTTCATGATTGTGTGCATTATAAAGTCTATTTGAACACTGTCCACATTTGGATCTAGAATGGAAGTATATTCTGGCACAGAATCTTTAGGGTAAAAGTACTCTTGGACCTGGGTAAGACAGATATAGACCTGGATACTTTCTACGTGGCCACACATGCATTCATCACCAACACATATGCACTACACATTAGCAAACACTTTCTTCCTAAAATCAGAGCATCCATTTTAACCATTCAGTATTTTGCCAAGCTTCTCAAAAGGATATGAGACTCACATTGTCATTCAAGTATTCTCCATTATGTGGAGATAGCTGTTCTTTTCTGGGAGATCTTAAGTACTAAGTAGACAAAAGGACAAAAGGTAAGGTTTTTCTGTTTCGATTCCAAACCTGTTTCAAACATGTGCTCCCCTTATGTGAAAACATATTTGTGGAGAAGAGAAATTCCTCCTGAAAATAAATTATTGACCAGTGGTCACGCTGGTCAACACATCCCTAAATTCCACACTTCTAAATTATTCAGGCCTTTATTATTTAATAATAATATGCATCTTATCAAACAACTCTGTCTTGTATAATCACAAAGAAAATGTAACACACTATAGCATGCAAACGTTCTTTGATTATTGTCCCCTTTTGCCGCAGCCACTGATAAATAAAGTCAGACGTTGTCTCTTCTCCATTCACAGCTGGAAGGTCATTCACTGCAGAACGTCCTATTTGCAGCCTGTCACCCGGTTCCAGAAGGGCTCCAGCTGACCACATTACAGCAAAAACGAGCGAGCAATGTGCTCCTTGGTAGGCTGCTTCCCATCCTGGCCTGACAATAGACCCTGAAATGCAGATGCAGTATGTGATTCCTGGCTTCCTAGAACAACTTTCAGATACAAATACTACAACGACGGAAATAGTCATGTCATATCCACCTGTAGGGAGTCAGTAGCTTGTTTGATGTACATGCATTCTAAAATTAGCATTTTTGGTGTCATAGCAGAGAAAATATAATCAACCATACATGGGAAAAAAAATGTAATTTAGAGAACATTTCCCAAAACTTAAAAATCAACAGTATAATTTGCTTTTAGATGTGTCGAAATACTTTATTTCAACTATATTCTCAACTTCAAACTGAACTTTTTTTTCACCATTTCTGTGATTACAAACATTCAGATTTTGATCACAGAAATTCATGAACTGCAATTTTTGTAAATGAATATTGATGTACCACAGTCAGCAAAATTATTCGTAAAGGCCACATAAAACAATCTTGCAAGGAGTAATTTGAACATTTGTTCTTCAGTCACACCAGGGATCTACCACTTATGCTCTTCATTGGGAATTTTAACTGACCATTGCCATTTCTGGAGTGAGAAGATTTTCTATCTATCTGATCCGTTCTGACTACACCATAAAGTAGCCCCCTTGAAAGTGATATTCTCAGCTTTCTTTAGAACCCTGACAGGTTCCAGAGGAAAATCTGCATTTGATCTTAATGGGATGAGGATTTTTCTCAGAATATTATTCCATAGTGCTTGTATTCTGCAACCTCTTCAGCAAATTTTAAATTTGATGTAAAGATCATTATGAGATTTGCTGTGCAGAATTATTTTCAAATACTAGTTGTAATCTATAGTTCAGACTAATATAAAATACAACCTAATTTCACTTTCATTTAACAATTTTTTCCATGACTCCCTGCCTACAGGCCTCCTCTGCCTTTGTAATCTTTGAAAATCAACACTGCCCATGCAATCTGAGAAGATAAAGCAAAACTGGAACACCATGGGGCACAATACATTTTTTGGTTTTCCATTTATGCTCTCCATGTTCATGCAGCCATAAAACTAGGACAATGAAGACATTCAAACACCCAAAGATGTAATTAATCATCTAGATATTTTTGAGAAAAACAGTGAACTGCCTGTTCACACATTCACAAGTGTTGCTTGTGTTTTAAGTAACCCTTCTACTTTCAATCTTTACTACTGCTATGTTTAAAATGGTTTTCCATACATGGAAGGAAAAATAATATAATTCATATAATTTAAATGGGCCAGCTACTTACTACAGCATTTTTTTTTTTTTTTTTTGGATAGAGGAACTAGAAAATTTAATCGGGCCATGACAAATACACACAAATTTGAAGGAATTTTGGTTAGGAATTTGCTATCTCATAACAGGACACTGCAGAATGAATTTTGGTAGTAAAAAATGGTGAGAGGAAATACCCCTTCCTGTATATCTAGTTGGGACTATGGAATTCAGTAGACTATGGAAAGTTCTTTAGGTCAAGAAGTTAGTAATACTCAAAAGGGTTGACAATGCACATGAACAGTGAAATTATGTCAACTTATTAACATCAGCAATATTAAAAAAGCAGAGTTTACATATTAAAGCTAAGAAATACTTTGGTTTATATATTCAGCTCTCTGCTCCAGAGGCAACAGTAGCCTTTAGCCACTTGATATTAAGATGGGAGCTAATGTGGAAGCATAAATATGTCACATGTGACTGTTCTACTGTTTTCATGACTTTTCTGAAGTCTCCCAAATAGATCAAGGAGAGATCCAGGACACTGGATAAAAACAACACGGGGTCTCATCTAGTTGAAAATTAACTAGATTTTTCACTGAAACAATACACATACATGCTGAAACTCATGCTACTCACATATGCCTGACACTAGTTTGAGCTTCACATCTTCCAGTCAAACTAAATAGCACCACTCATGTAATTACTGTAATTAACTCAATTATTTGAAAACGTCTCTGATTTCCATTGGCTAAGCAATTCTTTTCCTCACTGGTATCGGTAACGCTCACAGAAAAGAAATTCATGGCATTGTGAAGCAGTATAGCTTTCAAAGATGAGAGTAGTCATTTAAGAAGGTTAGGGAAGGTTAAAAAAAGGCCATGCAAATAGAAAGAATGCTGATAATCTTGATTAAAAATAGGGTTACTCTTTTTTCTTTTCTTATTAATTTATTCTACGTTTTTGGGCTTTCTCTTATCTCTCATGTAAAAACTATTCACATGCAGTTGTACATATTTTATTCCACTGTTTGATTCACAAAGAGTATTGTCTGGAATTTCCTATTCTACATCATATCTACTGGCTGTAACTTCACTAAGACTGAAACGGTGAATAGACTTTAAATGGTGAATAATATTTTATTAGCACAAATAAAAAATAAAGTGTTTCTTGTAAGCAAATTGGAATTATTTTACCATATTTCTTACTTACAGTTTTTGTTCAATTCAGACTGATTTCAAAGGGTTGCTATCAGTATATTTCAAGAGTGATTCTCCTTGGTTACTGTATTTCTATCCATAGCTCAATCTGCATTTTTTTCTAGAAGTCAGATGTTTATAACATACTTCAATTTCTTAATGTGGAGAAAATAATAACCATAAGAAGAACCAACACAGAAGTAGCATTACTCTAATTTGTAAAATCAGTAATTGTCTCTATTACTTGAGAAGCTAAGATGGTTCATTAAAACTGAAAGAAAACTGACAGCATGACAGTTTTTCATTTACATATTTGATTGTTCCAAATGCAGCTCTTCAGCACAGAATTAACTTCATATTTCACAGCATTTTCAATTCTCAATGTAATAAAACATATTTTTCTGTTCTTTAATGCTATTGCTTCAGGATTGGGAATTTTAAATATTCGCATCTTGTTTCAGAACAAGTAGTAGCATAAAATATAAACAGAATTGTGACAAAGAAGCAGTAAATTGACCCACCAATACATTACTTTGGAATCACATTTTAAAATTAATTATTGGATTTTTATCTCTCACTGCTGCAGTAAATACTATGCCATATCATTAGGTTTTGGAGGTAGAACAAAATGAATGGCTTGTTAAACATTGGTTTTCAAAGTAAATGGGAAATAAAATGAAACATAACTGTGAGAAAATAATTGTTAACACATACCAAAATGACATCTCTTGCTGCTTTTATCATAATTTATATATTACTTTCTGAAAATGTCATTTAGAAGTTCATTAAAAAATGAATTTGCAAAATCCAATAAACACAAAAAAAATTATAGCACGCATACAAACACAGACACAGCCATGAGATACAACACATATTAAAATGAAAACTGTCAGGATAGTCAATGGGAAAGGAAGGAATATAAAGAATTTGTTCCACAGATGCTGGGTGTGAAAATCAAAAGTAGATTACAAAGATAGAAGATTCATTATTATGACAAAAATTTCCAGGGAAAAAAAAAAGATTTTCAGTGTAAGTGAAGAAGGTACATTATTGAGATTATGCGTATCTACTACTATTGTGTCTAATTGTCCATAGTATTAATGAAACCTTTTTACTGATTCATTCTGCTATGTCCAGATGGAGGGGATAAAAAGTGTTCTGAAGGAACGTATCATGGAGATGCCACCTCAAAAATCTGAAGCATAACAGTCTTTTCCTAAAGTGCATGGTTTGCTTTTAGAAATAAATAATTTATCAAACATATTTCTATTGCAACTGAAATTAATAAATATTCGAAAAGAATGAATCTTTTTTCCTAATTTACTTTTTCACCTTTAAAATAAACAAGCAAGTTTACTTCATTTCTGTATCTTAACAAGAATTAAAATTACAACAACACATACAGTCAAAGAGAGTAAGTATGCTTTGCCAAAATAAAATAATTACAGATTTCACTGCCAACACTGCAAACAAAACAAAGTCATCCCATCATCCAAATACACCTGACAGAGTTTCATTAATTCACTAATGGTAATTTCTCTTTTGTCTTAAATCTGTCGCCTGTACTTTCTATATTATTAAGTAAAAATTGGAAATAAATAACTAAAATTGCAATTAAGAGGAAACAATATTATTTTATATAAATAATGTATTTTTTTCTGAAATAGTTGATCTAAGTACCTGAAACCAATTCCATAAAACATCAGTGTATGGAGCAAGAAATGTTTGCAGCCAAGCCTTTAAAATAGGCCTCCAATCCAACACTGAAGAGCTCATGAAGACCATCCCATTATCAGAAACTGTTGCAGAATAAGCATTGTCAATGTCGTCAGGTTCAAAAAGAATTCTGCAGGGACAGTGGAATGCGATCTCCAATAGCCAAAATATGTGTCTTATTATCATCCAGAAGGGAGTTCAGATTTTTAATCCACATCACATTGACAGGTCTATTCAGAACTATCCAAATACGTTTACCCTAACGTACATGGTTCAAAAATTTAGATTTACTTAACATTTCAGAGAATATGTTCTTTGATATACTATCAAGTCATAATTTTATGATGTCTGACTCAACATCAATTGTAGTCTTTTAATTTGGCCAGTGAATTGAATCCTTTTGTTACCTTGCATCATGCCAAAACACTATCAAAGAACGACAGAAATAATTCAGACTAAGAATAGAGTTGTCCTTTTCTTCTATATCATCCTCATCCTAGTCTTCTTTCATCTATATTTTCTGCTAAATACAGTCACACACACAGAGTCTTTGCAGAATATTACCGAAGTGTTTCATCTAAGGCTTCTCATTTTCTAAGTGAGATCTGAATGAAACACAGTGCAAGCTGCATAACATTTGAATTTAATTATGACTCAGTGAAATACCATCTGTAGGTTTGATAGGAAAATTAGGAAATGCTCATACTGAATTCCTAACAGAACCTCTACTGATCAGCGTACTGATACAAATATTGATATGGAGTGGCAATGACATAAAACTGGTGAGGAAGAATTTCTCTTTTCTGTCTTATTATTAAAACATTAACAACAGCTGCTTTGTGGTTGAATGGTAGGACTTTCTGCTTACAGAGGAAGTAAAACTCTTAACACATTTTCTGATTCTGTCATGGAAATTCAAGTTCCTATGCTTGTGAAACCTCTGTGCTCTCTGGCATGTACACATAATTCAGACCCTTGGGTACACTAAGTCACTCACACAAAGCAAAACAAAATATTGTAATTTCCAATTTGATTTTATAACTGAAGACCTTTCACATAAACTACTCAGGTAATTAGGCCTTATGGAAATAGTATTAAAACTACCAGCATGATACCTTCCTGACCTTGACGAGCATGATCCATTACCTTCTTTGATTTTCAAGTTTTTAAAGCAGAAAAAATGCCATCTGTCCAGTCATTTGTAGCAACATTAAGGGTATCAAACATTTGGGAAGCTGTGATTGCCTTTGGGTTCATTCTCATCTCTTTATGGGGGCATGACAATCTGTCATTACTTTCATCAAAATATGAATGCATTTTGTCTTTCCTGCACCATTTGGACCTAGGGTCATCATACCTCAAGACAATATAAAACCTTATATTGTTTAAAATAAAACCTTAGAATGTCATTCTACCATTTAACGATACTTTGCATCACTCATCCCATATTTTTTTTTGTCAAAACCCAATATAAAAAAATCCTCATTTCACTTAATTCTGACTGAAAAGAAATTTTAAAAATATTACTAAAAAGCTTCTAAAAATGTCTGCTTTATTCTAGTAGGAAAGCCAATGTGAGTCTGTATCCTCCCTCAGGCAGTTCTATTCCTTCTTCTAATTGGAAAGCACAGATGTCTTTTGATGTTCATGTGTGATGACATTGATTTGATGGTGGAAACAAAAACAGTAATTTCTAAATTTATTTAAGGAGAAAGTTTTTCCCAATGATACAAAAAAATTAGTATATCTTTCTGAAGCAAAAATAAAAAATATGTATCTGTATTCATCATGCGTTTTAATATATTTTTCTTTTATAAACAAATTTAGTAGAAACCACATTTTAAATTTCCTAAGTTTATATGTGTATTGCCTAAGGAAAAGAAATTTTATCTTCAACAATAAATCGAGCCTATAGTTGATACTATTTTACTATATGTTACAAAATCAACTATGCAAGAGGCCTACAGTCTGCCTAAAAGCAGATCGGACTTTTAATCTGACTTCCAAAGCCATCAAAAGGAGGTAGGTAACTAATTCCTATTAAGTCTAATGGTATCTGGACAACGTCTTTGAAAAACTCATTTAGAAACTTAGGGATCATACATTTGCATATCAAGGTTACAAAGCTAAGCCAGTAAAACACATATTGTCTGATGTTTGGGGGCTGAGGCGCTCATTGCACAGAATCACAGAACGGTTGAGGCTGGAAGGGACCTCTAGAGATCATCTAGTCCAACCCCCCTGTTCAAGCAGGGACACCTAGAGCACGGGGCACAGGGTCGCAACAAGGTGGGTTTAGAAGATCTCCAGAGAAGGAGACTCCACAACCTTTCTGGACAGCCTGTGCCAGGGCTCTGGCACCCCCACAGTCAAGATGTTCTTCTTCATATGCAGATGAAACTTCCTGTTTCTGGACCCTCTCTAGAAGTTCCATGCCCCTCCTCAGTAGAGGAGCCCAGAACTGCACACAATATTCCAGGTGTGGCCTCACCAGAGCTTCCTCCTCACAGGACCTTGAACTTCAACATCTCATGGTCGCTGTAGCAGACACTGCTTTCAACCTTCCCATTTCCAACCAGACCATCTCTGTTAGTACAAGGTCCAGTAGCGCCCTTTCCTCGTTGG
Organism: Nothocercus julius; assembly: GCA_013398735.1. Lineage (NCBI taxonomy): Eukaryota > Metazoa > Chordata > Aves > Tinamiformes > Tinamidae > Nothocercus > Nothocercus julius. The sequence goes on from VZSV01000310.1 coordinate 344,876, forward strand.
CTCATCTACCACCTGCATCAAAAAGTTATCCACAGCGGTCTATGGGAACCTCCTGGACTGTTTCCTCCTAGCTGTGGTTTCTTCCCAGCAGATACCGGCGTGGTTAAAGTCCTCCATAGGAACCAGGGCCTCTGACTGTGAGGCTACTTGCGGTCTTTAGAAGCTGCCTGTAGAAGGCCTCATCCACTTGCTCTTCCTGGTCAGAAGGCCTGTAGTAAACACCCATCACAATGTTGCCCCTGTTGGTCTGCCCTTTAATCCTCACCCACAAGCTCTCAACTCGCACTTCAACCTTCCCTAGGTAGAGCTCCATACATTCCAATTGCTCCCTCACATTAAGGACAACTCCACCACCTTGCCTTCCCAGCCTTCAGAGGCCCTTTTTTCCACTAAGGAATCAATTGCAAACCTTGCAGCCTTTCTTACCCTTCCTTGGACAGGGTCAACTTTATTCATTAGCCATGGCCATTAAAAAATTATTTTATTTTATTTCTTCTCACTTGCAATGATCAGAATTAAGCACAAAGAACAATACTTGGATCCCGGTAAAGATTTGAGAGATTATTATTTATAGTAATCTCATTATCAGTCTCACATTAATATTAAACTTGAGCCTCATAACTGAACTCTCTCTGAAGGCAACAGTTGTTTTCAGAACATTGAACAAAATCAACTCTTTCTGAATTTAAATGTATACTCTCCATTTTAATTTGCTTCATAGAAATTTAAATCACTCTGAAGGCCATGCTCACTTGCCCACAAAAATGTAATAAAGTAAAGCTAAAATAACAGTTTCTTCCCAAAACATCACCATGGATTTCAAAATTAACATCTGCTCCATTTCAAGATGCATTTTTCATGAAAAAATACACTCTGTAGCAGATAAATGTAAAAGACTATTGCTTTTCTGCAATCTTAAAGCCTCATCTAACATGCTAACCGTGTCAGACTTGTTGAATTTCATACAGCTGGATGACAGTCAGAATCCATGGTGGATGACAAATTAGCCCTGATTTCTCTGCCTGTGTCTGAATGGCTGACAGTAGTTCGGGACAGCCAGTTTTATCCAGAGTAAATCCAGGGAATAGGTCATTATTGAGGCTCATAAATAAAGGTTCATCTTTATCCACCTGTTATGAAAAAGTAGGGGGAAAATACATTCTGTATTCATTGAACTTATTATCACAGCTGCAAAACCATCTTCAAGAATATGCCATTTAAAGACGGCAGTAGAAAACTACCATTGCAAAGCAAATACTGTGATTATGAGTTAAGTGTTTAATTTTATCAGGGAAACTTCAAACAATGGAATCATATGGAGGAATTTCTAAATTAAATACCTAAAAGATTTTAAATTTTTAATAGTTTTAATATACATATACATATATTCACACACACATTTTTCCATTTATTATCCAATCCCACAAGATTTATTCAAATCTTATTTTTCCTTGGATTTTTATGACTTTTGTTTCTATAGATTATTAAAGCATATATATGTGCTAAAAGCATGCACAAACAGGCTGAAACAGGGTCTCTGGGTATCTTTTCCTGTTTCTGACTATAATGAAGAATTATTTATTTATATCCAACGGCAATTTCACCTGTTGCAAATTTTGACCACTGCCTTTGTCTCATATCTTGGAGGTCATCGCTGGACTCACTCTGGTATGTCAGTGATGGTCACCCAGCATAGAGAGTAAAATAAATATCAGCCCTTGTTGTGATTTCGGCCTCTTCACTAGGCCAAATTTACAAAATTTACAAATTTACAAAATGCAAGCAGCCTTCATCATCCAGATGTAATCTTCCTTCCAAAATTCATAAGAAGTTTTTAATCTTTTTGTTTTAACGTTGCTGTCTACAAATGAGGATTTTTTTGCCAGAATCAGGCTGAACAGTCATATCTAACTATGTCAAATGTTAACAACTTTGCGCCTGCTGAAATCATAGAAAATGAGGCTAGAAAGAACCTTCATAGGTTGTTCATTTACCCGTCTGAGGAAAACTCAGTCATAGCTAAATCATTTGCTACTACTTTAAAATTTTCCATTGGCATATATCAAGTGCGGAATCCAGCTGTTGGGCACAGCAATGATGTGCTGTAAAATCTAGGCTTACATAAAATCAGTACAGTAAAATCTAGGCTTACATACAACAAAATATTGCCATCCATGTAATTTGAGTATGGTTCTTCATATCAGTAAGAGATTGGCCTTTCTAATCATGCCTTTCAATACGATATATTAATATAACAACTGTACTTGTGTGGGCAAGAAAGAGATTCTAGTCTGAAGATGTGTAGTGTCTGTGGATATTATCAATGTGTTCACGTAGGAGGAAGTAAGGAAAAGAGCCAGACTTTCGTCCGTGGTAACTAGTGACAGGATGAGAGACATGGGCATAAATGGAAATCCAGGAAATTCCAATTGAACATCAGAAAATATATTTTACTGTGAATGTAGTCAGCTACTACAGGTTGTACAGAGAGTTTGTGTCACAATACTCTGGAGAAAATCTGTGTTGCTATTTTGTGAAAATGTGTGTGTACACAAATGTCCCTAAACAAGGTTCACACAGAAACCACTTTCTGAGACCAGAGTCTCAGAGAATGATCCTCCAACAGATGCAGCCTATAAAGCTGGTAACTGCAAAGCACAGACACATGACAAGACTGAGGGACCAGGATGAACTGCAACATAGTATGTATCATCATTGATGCTAGATCAACATAAGGGGATTCAGGTTGCTTAAAATTTAATCTGAAGACTAATGGAGAGACCCTGAGAGAACCTGAGTATATAGAAGCCAGTCCACAACAGAAGGTTACCGAGCAAAACTATCTTAGTAAAAGAAGCCTAAGAGAAATGAAAATTGAAATCCAGTTTAGTTATATACCCTGAGACACTGAAATCACTCAGCTATGGGGAAAGAAAAGAAAAAATCCAAATCTCTACTTTTCTGTTTTAACTGAAATAATGTGGGTGAAATGACACCATTCCACAATCTTATTCTAGCCAAGATTTCTACCTGAAAGCTAACACAGACACTAATAAATATGTCGTATTGAACTGAAGCAACAAAATGGACAATTTGGTCAATATTTCTAAGTTCATTAGGATCCAAATGGAGCAGGATCCCAATCTGAGCTACTACTTACCCTTCCATTAATATAATTTCTGTTTGAGATCCACTGGAGACGCTCAGAGCAGGGCATTCAAAAGTTAACAACTATTTCTATTCTTAAAAGCTGCTTTAGCCTTTGTTTATAATTACATACCTCATCAAAACCGAACTGCACAATTCTGATAGCACTTAGCAAAATAGCATCTTTTAGGCACTGTTTTTTTATTTATAATTCTTATACTGCCTCTCCAGTAGGTCTAATCCTTGTAAGTGAGGAGAATGGGAAATTTGGCCTCTACAAAGCTCTGTAGAGTTCTACAATGTGTTCCTTATATTTTCTCTATTTCTCCATAAAAAATAAAAATGAAATGACATTTTCACATTCAGTTGCTGAAACTGAAAATTCTAAAAAGACTAGGTTTCTGAGCATCAAAATTGTTATAAATCCAATAAACGGATATGCTCTATAAACTCTTCTAGACACAGCTTACAGTTATACAAATATTTGTTTTGCCTGTTTAGATAACTGTTCCTCACAGAGCTTGTAAATTGTATAGGATTTTCGACTAGGGATTTGGCTGTCTCAGAAACCAGCACTCGCCAGCTTGACTTGCATAATAATGCCACGTTCAGGCACCATCATAGCCTGTGAAACTGAATATTCAGATTTTCTGGAAGTTTCTGTTGTCCTGCATAACTTGGATACTGAGACATGAAAAATATAAAATAAACTATTATTTAATAACAAAAGATAGGAAGTTTTTTTTTTCCCCTGATAATTTTTTGGTAAATACAGGAGTGCACACCAGATTACAGATGATAACTGTGTGACAATTGTACAACAGTACTCGGTTGTCTTAAATATTGCAGATCATGAAATACATAATACCACACATGATATTTGGAGTTCCCCAAAATGACAGAGCATAGTCAGGCAGCCCTTAGACATCTCACTGGAGCTGTTTTAAAAGGTTATTACCTCTGAGTCTTGATACTGTTTCAGTGCAGAAGAATATTATTGTCCACTACGAGCCTTCCCATTTCAGTGCAAAAATCAATCAAGCATTGGAAGTCATTACTGTTATAATTTAAATTAACCCATCTGACCTTTCTCTGAGGAAGTCTAAGTCATTCACATACTCACTTTGGCATGGCTTAGCTGTGAAGATAGTTGTTGCTGGCTATGCAGTGATAACCTCTTAAATTCTTCCAACTGTTTCCAAACTGCCTTTCCATAGGTCTTAGTTTGTTCCTAGTTAATCTGTCCTTTTTTTTTTTTTGCAAATCAAAGTGCTGACAATAACAACTTTCCAGAGACAGACAATCTTATAATAAAGACAAATGCTTCAGCTCTTTAGTTTTGTATGTGGAGTCTACAGCTAAAAAGGAGGAGGCACAAAAATGCCTCCGTGTAGTCTTACACATTCATGCTACTTTGCCTCCTGCATTAAGAAAAGTGGTGCAAAGGCACCAAGGACAAATCTTCAGGAGGCCAGTGAACCAGAGTGAGGATGGTCTCATGCATTTGGTCATACAGAAGGATTGTGGTCAAATGTTCTTCACGGGTTGGGAAACACTGACCAAACAAATAGCTGTAGTGCTCACAAGGGTCAACTACTAAGTCACTTAAGTTCTGTAAATTATTTTTTTTTTTAAATTACTCTTCCTACATAATAGCAAGATTCTGTTCAAACAATTCTTTCCTGGGGAAAGAAAACAAAAATCATTTGTTCCATAATGCCACCTGCTGGGCAGAATTGGGAAACCTGACTTTCAAGGAAGGTGAGTATCCTACAGCTTTGAGTGCATTAAATTCTTCCAAAATAAACACTTTTATTTTCTGATTTTTCACCACAGTTTTCAGTGGTGTTTAAAACACTCACACACACACACACACACAGCGGACCCCATGCAAACTGTCAGCTGCACAAGAGCTGAGAAATAATTTTTGTTGTGCACTAATTGCCATACCGTATATTAGTTTCTTCTAACACACATTACAGTAGTACGTTCATAAAACACAGTATCAGAATAACAGCAATAAATAAAGAATGAAATGGGAAAGATTTTTACCTATCTCTAAGTAATGATTGATCTCTACCAAAAGTCTCCTCACCATATGAATCCATTCAGACCTTTGCTGGGTTCTCGCCCACTTCTCTGTACTTGCTCTCCATCCCAAAAAACAACCACGTTTCACAGTGAACAAATGCTTTGAGAAAAGGGAGTAATACTAGATGCACCAATCAAGGATACTTTCCCCTGTTTGGACTTGTCCCTGATTTTCCACATTTGATGATTTATTTTGCATAAGGTCCTTTAAAATTAAGCAATTTGCTTCTGTGATTTAATTTCACAGTAATATGGCATTAAATGAAGTGATGCTGAAATGCAGCAGATATTTACAAAATGAATTTAAAATTATGGGCAGAGCACATAGTCTCATTCTTAACTTAGAAGCTGGTAGTTTTCTTTCCAACTTTCAGTATGTTTCTTTATTTTCTGTCTTTTCACAGGCATTGAATATTTCTCTCTCTAACATACATGTATAAATAGAACAATACCGTATTGAATAATTGACTTTTGCTTGATGTGAAGCTTTTTAGAATCATTTTACTTCCATTTTTCTAATTACAGTTTCATGTATTCAAAATACTTATCTAAAAGAAGTCTGATGAACCTGAATGGAAGAGATAGAGGTCTATGCCCATTTAATTTTTTGTACAATATAGAAAATACAGCAATAAATGGTCTCCTCAAACTAGAGTTTTTCTTTTAATTGTCACAGTACAGCATGTTACCTTTCCCTGCATTTACTTTTATGATAGGATGGTGTCACTAGTTCCTAGTCCAGTATCTCTCTGAAAATCTGAAAATATAACCAATTTTGTAAGGCAGGAAATAAATTAAATAATATGTACTTTTTCAAGCAAAACAAGGTACATCCTAAAATAAAACTGAACTGTTTTCCAGCAGAAAAAAATACCTCACTTTCTATCACAAAAGCACTATTTTATTCATAGTTTGTTGAAGGATATTAAAAAAAAAATGTGAAAAATACCTTCATAGAAATGGTCTGTTTTTCACAGTCAGAAATAAGGCAGATCTGTCACACAATGCTGGAACATGCAGGAATTCTTCACTTCAGGCAGGTATATGAGGTAGACAAAGCACATGCAAACAGCCATAATACAGCAACAATCTGCAACTACTTAGTAAGCAAGTCTTATTCCTATTCTACCAAATGCACCGTCTCCATCAAAAGAGACTTCAATCAAATTGCAGTTATACTTCTGACATATTATTGCCTTCCTCAAAATGACTCTACTATCCACTGACAACAAAATATGCAAGATATCAAAACTCGAAGAGTTTCCCCAGCCTGTGAGGTTTCTTTCTTTCTTTCTGTGAGGTTGAGGTTTCTTTCTGAAGGAACTCAGCTCCCAGTTCTAACTGCCCAAGAATGTTTTAGTCAACAACAAAAGGACCAAATATCAGTGTTGAATACTGATAATAAATGTCTCACCAAAAAACCTTTTTTTTTAATCACTATGTCTTTGAGATTGCCCTAGCAGATGAAAGAGTCTCGTTCACTTGCTGCATTATATTTAGCACTCCTGTGAACATTGTATTGCCAAAGCAGGTCTAAAGCACTTGTTTTGCAATTTAACGTTATTGCCTCATCCTAAGAGCCATAATTTCTTCTCTGGAAGCTGTTTTGCCATAGGCTCCTGAAGGGCTGAGAGGAATTGCTGAGGTATTGACTGGTTTGGCATTACCACACTCTGAAACACCCAGCGGTGATAAGAAAGGGTGGGGAACTACTGTCTAAAGAGACATAACCAGTTAATGCTCACTTGTGTACATACCTTCTTTTTGACTCACAGCCCTCAAAGGCAGACTTTCACGAAGCTTGGATAAAACTTTCCCTCCAGGGAAGGCAAGTATACCTGCCAGTAGGGGATCCCAGCAAACTAAAAGGAGCAGAGGCTGGTGCGTACAGGATATGCTTAAGGAACTGATAAGACTTTAAGATCTATGAATTATATGGTGGGCAAATGATTGATGATTTTATGATCATAGTCATAAATCTAGCATTAAATCTAGCATCATTCTATGATTCTATGATTAGACTCTTTCCAGGCGTGAGGAGAAATATATATAGTTCAAGGAAGATGAAGAAATTCTTACAAATTTTTTTCTAATGAATCATAGTACTCATCTATAAATAGCATCATCTGTGTTTGCTTTGCTGCAAGAATTACTCACCTATAGTTATGTAGTGAGATAGGTTCTGTAAGTTGCTGATAATATATGTAGATAAATGACAACATCCACTTATCTAAGATGAATTTAACTTCTAAATCCTGTCTTGACGATGACAAAGTACCCACAAATGTATCCACAGAATTCAGAAAATCTTGTATCTGTCTATTTTTCACGCCTTCTTCCACAGCTCCATAGTGCTGATTATTTTAGGATTTATGCAAAAATAAAACATGTTATGTTTGCATTAGAAAAAAAGAAAGAAAAGCTGTATTACTCTTTCATTAGGAAGGTACTGCTCACTTATGGCAGGATTTATCAGTACATCTCTGCAAATATACTTTTCAGTACTACTTCAGTTCTGGGAAAGAGCAATGGGTTATTCAGTCCAGCACCCCAACTCCAACTGCAAAAAAAACGTTGTAATTAAGGGAGAACTTGCAACTTTGGCCACTTTCTGTGCTCCATTCATTCCTCTGATATTCCTGGTAGATCTTTAATAGTTTTATGATTTTTAGTTTTAGATCTTTAACAGTTTTTGATGGTAGACCTTTAACAGTTTTATGAGATGTTAGATGATACACCCCTGTCTGGCTGTCTTAGTATCTATTTATGACCTGTCATCCATGATTTGTCTAGTCCTCTTCCAAATCTGCTGACATTAATTCACTGAAGAAAACTAAAGATATATTCAGCTTTCAAGCACTTAAACCACTTTTCCTTTGTATTTAGACCAGAAAGGATCATCTTTTTGATGAATTGAAGCAGTGAAATCTTTAAAAATCAACACTGCAAACAATGCTCATTTTTAAGCTATTAAATCTATTTATAACTCTATTTTGAAAACCAAATCCAGTTGATCCAATCAACAAATTGTACAAATGAACAGATAGTACAGTGCTGCATACTACTCAATTCTATATTTTAATCGGTACTTTGTGTTCTGTATTATGCATTTTATTTAATTGATTTCACATGATAGCATTCTGCTAAATACTGTGGACACATGTAGGTAGAAGTGTATAAAATGTAATTTCCAACAGAAAAATAGACATTTTGAAAAATATTTCTTTTTTGTCAGAGGGCACAATGGAAAATCAATGCTACTGAAATTTTAAATTGTATTTTCTTCAAGCTAGTTAGAAATCAAGAAGAAAGAAGTTGTTCTTCATTTGCAGCTTTTTGCTTTTCATTTTTCTTCCTTTTTACTATCATCACCACTGTCAACGGACTGAAAATGTTTAGGCTTTTAGTCCACAATCCTAACACAGTCCCCATTGCTGAAAGCATTCCTTATAAATGGAATATTTCATCTATATTTTGCAGCTACTCCTGAATTTGAACTCCAGTAGTACTAAATAATGGCAATACTGGCAGTAACATTATTGCACTCTCCAATTCTTCAGACTCTTCCCTTCTGTCCTGATAAATAGCGTCATCATAGCATAACGATATCATCGTTAATATATCCCAAAAACCAGATGCCATATTAAATGCCACACAATTTGTTTTCTTTGAATGCCTACTCACTAGCATTGTCCTAGCTTTTATGACAAATGCAGCAAGACCAGGAATAAGCTAATTATTTGCTGAGGAAGTCTCTATTATTCTTTTCTTTCAATTTAATTCCAGGAAAAAATGACTATTCAAAATATATATGTCTAGCATATATGGGCATCTGTTATAAATTCAGACATTCTACTTTCTCGTTTTGTCCCTGAGAAAGTTATTTCCCTATAAAGCCAACATGACATATTTGTCATCATTTTCTCCCTTATTTTTTCGTACAGCAATGAGAGGTGCACGGAGATAAATGTCACGTTTAGAGGAATGCTCTTTCTTTCAGTTCTTGTTCCTGCTCTGCTGAGTGGTAAGAACTCTTAACTCTTCACTCGAGTTCTCACCTCGCACTAGCCTCTCCATCTTCCAACACACAAAATAACTGAAATTCAACAATACAGAAAACAATTAGGCAACGTAGAACTGCAAAGACCAACTGCATCTTCAATATTTTCATTCCCATTATAGCAGACAATATGATAGACTACAGAGGAAAAAAGTGTTTTCACTAAAGCCTAGGACTAATTTCCTTCTTTGGAGATCTTCAAATCTGGATGTGACCCTCTGCCATGCAAGATGGGTGGACTAGATGACCTACAGAGGTGCTTTGCAACCTTAACCATTCTGTGATTCTCTGATACTGTTATCACTTTTGGTAATATAAAAGGAGAAAGAGCTAAACAAACCAATATGATTTTCCATCTTTAGCTGGCAATCTACATTAACAATTATTTTTATTTTTAGTTCCACAACTACTTTTTTTCTCTGACAAGATTTAAATGCAGGAACTCACTCTTCGAGGGCGAGGTTGAGGTCCACGGTAAAAGAATAGCGCGGCGAAAGTTTTGGGTGCAGCGTGCAGGTGAGGCACCTGCCCGCCCCCAAACAGGAGGTGCTTCTGGGCACGCGACCTGCTCACCTGATATGGCAATACTGGACAGTAACATTATCACACTCCAGCTCCCCACACAAGCCCAGTTAACAATCCAGCACCCCAGAGCCACCTCGTTTGCACCCATCTCTCACCATCCTCACCAATGAAGTTCTGATTTCAGAACTGCTATGTTTTTGTTTTTCTTGTTTTTTTTTTTTTTTTTTTTTTTAAGCAACATTGTATTTTTCTTAGCAGGCACTAAATCTCTAAGTGAATAGCTTCCTCTGACAGTGCCTCTAACATGCACCGAAAAGCAGACTGTGGGAAAATATCACACACGCAGGAGAGAGAGTTGCTTCTTTATCTCGGAGTTGTGCAAGGCTGGATGCTTGGTGGTTTCCCGCAAGTCGAGCACACACTCCCACCTTTCCAAACCATATTTACACACTCAGCAATTATCCCAAGTACATCCCTCTTACATGAGTTAGTAATTTACATAAAATTATAATTTTGCTTACTAATTGTGCCCACTATTACGCATGCTCAGGGGAAGGATCTTTACCTGGACAAGGGTCTTTGTGACCTATGGGCATGACTTTTAGTATTATAATGAAGGCAGTTCACTTTTGGATACACAAACCTTCAGTCTTGCCAAGTCTACAAAGTGTTAAAAAAAACACTCCAGTTTTAATGAGCAGCTCCAGGTTGCCCTTGGTTAAAGGATGCTAACCACCTGTTCTGACAGGAAGTTTCCTCCTGTCCTAACAAGTTACAGGAGACATCTACGTAGTGTTAATCAAGCTGGACCCTCCTGAGCATGTAACGCGGCCATCTCAGTCGCATGCCGACTAGGTATGAACTCCGCCTCCGTAGCGAGGCTGCTCAAGGAGAACGAGCAGAGCTACCGCACAGCCACGGCAGACCGAGAGGCAGATCCTCTCTCCCGGGACACGTTTTGTCGGGAACTTGCCGCCCCGCCCCGCCCCGTTTTCCCGCC
>VZSV01000310.1:356328-369004 GCA_013398735.1 Nothocercus julius
GGCGGCGGCTGAAGCCCTTCTAAGATGGCCTTATCTTTCTTCTTTTTTCTTCCTTTTTCTTTCACCTCGTGTCCCAGCATGTAGCGCTGAGGATGTTTGTAGTTCTATCTCATATCGTGATTTGTGCTTCCTGTTCAAAAGTTGTGCAGCAACCTGCACACCTCAGCAAGCTGGTATGTAATTGCTTAGGATTTTATGGCATACTGGCTGCTGATTTTCTTTTTGGGAGGTATGTAATGGCCCTGGAGAGTGGCTGTGTGGATTAAAGCTGATTAGTTCAGCCGAATGTATCCAGGTTTGTTACCAAAGAAAGTAACTTGGTATAAAACTCTATACTATAGATACTATTTCTGTAACAAATTCATATTTAAAAATACCTGTTTCTTTGTTGTTTTGATTGTAGATGTGTTCCTGACAGCTTAGAAGTGGATTGAGCGAATCAGAAGTAGGGTATTCATTCCGTGTGAGTTCTTGTGTGAGTGGTGGTAATAAATCCTGTACTTTGGAATGTGAGCTAGGAAATCAAACTGCTGTGAGAAACCAGGGTCTTCTAATGAGTTTCTGTCTTGTGGAGTTCCATGCATAGCATGCATTTGTGCTTTCAGTGATTGGGATCCTGGCTCCCATTAGTAGCTAGTGCAATTTGAAAGGACGGGACTGTTTCTTTTGCTGGAAGATTTTACCTGTTCTGTGTTTTGTGTCTAATATTAGCTTGTGTGCCTTGACCTTATCAGAAATTCAGCTGGAGATTGGAGGGGCAAACTTGACAAATTTTTCCCTGTATGTTTGCACCTCTGAAGAACAGATACTGTGAAAAGAAGGGAAAGCAAGAGGAGACAAATTATTTTTTCACCAAAATATAAATGAAACTTTAAAACTAAGTCTGCAGGTCTAGAGCTCCTGCAGCTGTGTTTCTTCCCACTCTTGGTAGCAAGTTTGAGCTGTTGAAGAGGGTCAGTGATTTTTCACAGCTCCACGAAATTCTAGTTCAATATGAGTTAATGCTTTTTGTCTTAAGTTGCCATGAGATTCTTTTGTTCATGCCTATTCCTCTTCTAATAGGCAAATCTATTTTAGGATTGGAGAGAATTTTTATTTTGAAATGAAGATTTGTTGTTTTCTTTTTTGCAAGGTTGCTTATTGATGCAAGATATAAAAGAAACACTAATCAGAAGCATTACATTTAAACTAGTGAAACCAAATAATTATTTTTAAAAAATATTTCCAGTTATTGCTGTTCAGAAGGCTTTGTAATTCTTCTTCTGCAGAGTTGCTCAGTTGTTATTGCCAGGATTAGTTCTCACATCATTAGCTTTGAAGTGTCATATCAAATACAAATGTTTTCTAAAAGTTTTATATATTCTTTCCAGTACTGTTAAATTATGAAGGCATTTTGAAGTCCTAATCAGCAATGGAGGAAATGGATAGAGAAGCAGTTGCAACAGCTGTTCAGAGAGTAGCTGGAATGCTTCAACGGCCTGATCAGCTAGATAAAGTGGAGCAGTATCGCAGGAGGGAAGCTCGTAAGAAGGCTTCTGTAGAAGCTCGACTCAAGGTATGAACTTTGGTTAAACTTAAGTGTCCACAATGCAGAACAAGTCTTTCTTTTATTTTTCACCCGTATATTTTCATCTAGAGAGTTCGAACGCATGGACTTCTTTGCTTTTTGTCCCCGCCAAGCCTTCTATACACTGATTCTAATGCAAGCTAATGATCTGTATCTTTCTAAAAATTAATGCTTAAGTATCAAGCATTTCCTGTATTTTCTACAGCTTATCAGTAAACAATTCCCCTCATCCTTTATAACCTGTCAACTAACAAATCTTCATTGTAGTGGCTGAATACCAAATTGAGGATTGCCTCTAGAATGGGTCATTGCACTGCAAATGCAATTGGCCTGACCTGTACTTGGGCTGATACTCAGATTATTTTAAACAGTGTGTGTTAATATGATTGAGGGAGAAAATGACATCAATCAAAAAAATCAAAATACACTTTTTTTCTTTTTCTCCCCTGAATGTTTCTGCCCACAGTGCAGTCATGCAAATAGTCCGTATTCCCTTCCTGACACAGTAGCCTGAATTTCTTTTCTAACACAGCATTGGTATCACATGAGCACAGTCACTTGCCTACTGGCTGCTTCTGCAAACTGTATGCACAAAGGCAATTTTATGAACATCTAAATACAGGAGGTATCACACTTCATAGCCAGAAAGTTTCCCTTGTCACTTACCTTAAGTTGTCTTAATTTCTGTCATTTATAGAAACACCTCTTCCAAAAAGAAGTAGAATTATCCTTTACCATTGAGAATTCACTCCCGAAACATGCACTAACATGGGGTGCTTAGCAATTCAATGGATAACACGGCAATTTTTCCCAAAAGGATTAATGTAATAAAGAAGATATATGGGAAGATTTTAAGAAATACATACAACTTAAATACAGAGGGAGAGTGTGTATGGTGTGGAGAAGGGATTATCAGCTGGAGGTGCTGACTTCTTGTCTTGGATTGTCCTTGAAAGATTTCAGCTACTTCATCTGTGCAAATGAACATGTTGCAAACTGTTTAGTATGAATGTTTTTATGCTTCCGTGTGACTGGATATGTTTTCATCTTTGTCATCATTTTCCTTTGATCCATCAAGACAATAAAGTCAATTGTGTGTAAAGAATAGAAAAGCCGGAAAGTAGTTGTGTGACTTCTTCATGGACAGATGAAGCAGCTGAGATATTCTGGAATGGTGTTCTGCTCAAAAACAAAACAAAAAATCAGCTTCTCCTTTAGTTGGTGATCCTCCTATTCCTATCCGCTCCCTGATATTCCTTTTCTGCATTACATAAATGGTTACAGGGAAAAACTGCTTTGAAGTATGTCAAACAGAGCTGCTTCATGCGCTTCGGACTGATGGCACTTAGTGGAGCAGTGTGTTAATCAGTAGGTAGTAGAACTCTGAAGCAGTGGATAGAGAAGCACCAGCTAACCCTGTAGGCTTGTACCTGTGGACGGTGTCCAAAAGCAGACAAAGCTGCTTGGACAAAGAGCCTAAGCATTTATACATATTAACAGTCACCTTTGCTTAAGCACTTGCTCAGTAAATTATCATAGCTCTTGGGTTCTGCATTCCTCTGTCAGTGAAGAAATTCTGTATACAAGTTCTAGGAAAGTTCCTAGATGATGGGTTACATAACTGAGTCTTCGTTTTGATTACAAGTTGCTGTGCAACCATGAATTTGAACCATGGAGCTCTAAAGGTTAGGTAGGCAATATCCTGGTTCTGTAGCTTAATATGTGGGACTGTCACTTGCAAAGAAGTAAAAGTGAAAACTGAGTCCTGGTGATGATTTTTTTTTTTTTTTTTTTATTGTTATCTTGCACCCCTCCTTGAAAATCTGCATGCTTGATTTGCTTGATTACTTCACGAGATGCCTGTACACCAATGCCCCGGCATGGGAAATAAGCAGGAGGAATTAGAGATCTGTGTGTGGTTGTCTGGCCATGGTCTCATTGCAATAACAGAGACATGGTGGGATAGCTCCCATGATGGGAATGTTGTCATGGATGGCTACGTGATTTTTAGGAAACACAAGCCAGGAAGGCAAGATGGAGGTACTCTCTGTGAGGGAGCACCTGGAATGTATCGAGCTCTGCTTACAGATGTATGAAGACCAAGTTGAGAGGTTGCAAGTAAGGATTAAAGGACAGACCAACATGGGTGACACTGTTGTGGGTGTTTTTACTACAGACCACCTGGTCAGGAAGAAGTGATGAGGCCTTCTACAGACTGCAGAAGTAGCCTCACAGTCACAGGCTGTGGTTATCATGGGGGACTGCAGCCACCATGGTGTTTGCTGGAAAGACAACACAGCTAGGCACAAACGGTGCAGGAGGATTTTGTGGAGTATTGATGATATCTTTTTGATGCCAGCGGTGGAAGAGTGAACAAGGAGAGGGGGCTGCTAGAGCTGGTCCTAACAAAGGACTAGTTGGAGATGTAAAGGTTGGGAGTGGCCTTGGCTGCAATGACCATGAGATGGTGGAGTTCAACTTATTTATCAATGACCTGGACGTAGCGACAGAGCCCACCGTCTGCTGATGATGGTGTAGGGGCTGGTATACCAGAGGAGCGTGTTGCCTTTCCGAGAGACCTGGAGAGGCTGGAGGGGTGGGCAGAGTGGAACCGCCTGAAGTTCAACAAAGGCAAGTTCAGGATCCTGCACCTAAGGAGGAATAACCCAAAGCACCAGTACAAGCTGGGGGTTGACCTGCTGGAGAGCAGTTCTGCAAAGCAGAAACCTGGGTGTCCTGTTGGACAAGAAGTTGAACAGAAGCCAGCATTGTGCCCTTGTGACCAAGGCCAGTGTGAATGGCACCCCTGCTGGCAACACTCCTGGAAGAGTGTTGCCACCAGGTCAAGGGAGGTGATGCTCTAACTTTACACAGCCCTGGCGAGGCCACGTCTGGAGTGCCATGCCCTGTTCTGGACTTTCCGGTGTGAGGGACGTGAAAATATGGGGGAGAGTCCATCAGAGGGCTACAAAGTTGACAGAGAACTGGAGGCTCTATCTAGGCTGAGAGAGCTGGGCATATTACGCCTAGAGAAGAGAAGACTGAGAGGGGATCTTATCAACATATACAAATCTCTTAAGGGAGGGTGTCAAAAGGATGGGGCCAGACTATTGTCAGTGAGGCCCAACAATGGGACGAGGCAATGGCCACAAACCAAAATACAGAAAGTTCCATCAGTAGATGAGGAACACTTAATGCAGTGATGGTTGTTCCACTATGAAGGGAGTATGTGTTCTGTGAAACAAAGAATTCTAGGATGTGCCCCCTACCCTGACTGACCATTTTAGGACAAATTGATTGCTTTGGTGGGTGTCTGTTATGAGTTTCCTTGGCTCTTCCTATCAGTGACCAAAACTAGCGATGGTTTCTGTTTAGCGCATTCAGATTTCTACAAGACCTGAACATTTGTATATGTAACAAATGTAAACATTTGTATACGTAGCACTTGAAGATCCACACTAGAAAATTTTGGAAAATTGAATCAGACAAATTGAACACATGACGGTCAATTTTTTTTTTTTTTTTTTAAACTTTCTGGTCAGCTTCAGAAAATGTTGTCTCTATGCACTGTTTTAATATCATGTTATGCGTTAGCTTCCCAGTTCCCTCAGTTACTGTAGGCAAAAAATATTTGCCTACAGTTCTGCAGATTGATACCATGTAAAAATGCCTTACCAGTGTTTAAATGCATTGAATCTAACAGAAGAACATATATTTATGAGTAAAATTGGTGTTTCATATTTTAGAAGTGTATAAATAGCAATGATGTAAGAATTACTGCATTGTTTGGGACTTGTCCAGTATATTTAAAAATACAATAAGTGTTGTTCATAGTTACCAGGTTACTTCAAATTCTTCTTGAGATCAATAACAGAGCTTTTTTGGATGTTGGCTTTGAATTTTCTTTTAATAGTTTCATGATGATTTACAATTTCATTTTCCACTAATTTCATTTTAGTCTCTTGAAAAAAAAAAATACATCTATAGAAAACATGTGGATTTGACTAGATTTCTTTCACTTATCTATACTGCACTAAAATGCATATACTGGACACTGAAATGACTTTCAAGACTGGTAGCCTACTGGAAGTGACAGATAACCCTCATGAAATAATGACTCTAGATATCTACGTCATCTGGTTCTCTTTATGCCATAGTAGTCCAGCAGTTGGACTGTCTATCTGGTTGATGACATTTTACAGTGAGGCAATACTCTTCAGCTTTTTTGTTTGCTTTTTTTGGTTGAATTTGTTTTGGTTTCCTAGCATACTGGTACCAGAGTTTATTTTTTAAGAGAACATTTTCCATTGTCAATCAAAATTGTAATTTCTTTAATAAAAAAAACTTTGTACATTCAAAGTATTCTGGTGCGGCATCATCTTCTGTTATCTGCCTTTGAAATGAACTAATGAAAGAAACTCAGTAATTTTCTTTTTCCTCTCTGGGGAGAGAAACCCCATTCTACTTTCCCACAATCCTAGTTTGTAATAGACTTATAAAGATGATGGTAGATCTGTGTTTATGAGCTCCTGCATTAGCTTTGTTTGAAGCAGTTGTCTGTGCTCTTCAAAAAAAAAAAAAAAAACAAAAAACCTTTTTAAAGACACCCACACCCTCATAAATTACACTTTTCTAGTAAGCTATAATATCACTGACTCAGTTATTTTTCTCTGGAAATGTTACTGAGGTTTGTTGGTTTGTAACTGCCAGTTTGTTACTGATACTATACTATTTAATGATTTCTTTATGTGTTTATATTTAAGGCAGCAATCCAGTCTCAGTTAGATGGAGTACGAACAGGTTTAAGTCAACTGCACAATGCCTTGAACGATGTAAAGGACATTCAGCAGTCTTTGATTGATGTCAATAAAGATTGGAGACAGAGCATCAATACCATAGAAAACCTCAAGGATGTTAAGGATGCTGTAGTGCAACACAGCCAGCTGGCAGCCGCTGTAGAAAATCTCAAAAACATCTTTTCAGGTAATCCAAAGTTCTATATACAATTTATCAGAAATTGAAAGCACTTCAATATGGTACTAACAACTGTAAGTCACAAAAAAATGCTGCTTGCTAGCAATCAGTAGCAAGAATAATGTACTTCTTGTAGAAGATTGAAATTTGTGGACTGATACCGAAGACTGACAGATTTGTGGGCCCCATTGGGATATACCCAACAGTACAGAGGGAGTTGGCAGATGTGATTGAGAACTAGCCGAATGGCAGAACTCGTGGGCTGTGTGTATTAATGTTACAAGCGCAGTTTGAACTGCACAGTCTCTGCTCCAGAACTGGATAGCACAATTGCTAATGAACTCGTGTGTAAAGAAATTATGCATGGGAGACTCTGTTTCCTTGCAACATTGCACAACTAGGAAAGGTTCTAAATGAAAGGATTAATGTGGCACGATGGACACTGTATAGGTGTTGAAAGAGAAATGGATTTTCTCTGTCCTTTTGTACAAACTTCTTGGTGAACATTTACAATTCCATCTTCAATCCACGTAAATTCCTTGCCAGGACTTCTCCTTTCAGAAGTCATTTTCAGAATTTTATCTCTTTGATGAAACAGAGTGAAAATGAATAGGCTTGATTCGCCTTTGATTTTATATAAGTATTCCAATTTAAATATTATTACCTATTCTCTTCTATTTGGATATTTTTTCATAAAAGTACACATGAAGAACGCCCATTTTTTCAGACATGCTAGATTGGCTCGGTTAATCTCCATGAGAATGCATCTAGCTGGTGCAGCAAAAAATAGGATACAATGTGCAATTTAATCAAAAAGTCCTCTATCTCAGTTATGTGCTAAATCTAGCAGTAGAGATCAAAGAAGAAAAAAAAAAAATCTATGCATTCCAATATTGAGTTATTGTGAGGATATTGTTTCTTTCACTGGTAAATGGAAATGAAAATGTGAGCTTTTTCTTGCATGCTAAGAGGCTTTGAGTGTGAAGTACCTGCAACCAGGATCATTATGCAGTGTAGTTGATTGTAAGTTCCTTTATAGGCATTATTTCCACCATAATCAATAGTCATAGACTGTGTTCCTTCATGCACCTTTTCCTTGGGTTGTCAGTTTTATCGCAAGCTGCCTTTATGGAGTGACTGCTTTCTCCAAGAGGTTCTTTTTTTCTGTTCTCAGTTCTTTTCTCTTTATCTTCTATGTAATTCCACAAATCCTGAATTAAAAAAAGAAAATCTTCTAAATAGTTTAACCATACAGGTAGTTTTGTCTGTTCTTCCTTCCTGCCTTAGGCAAGCCAGCTGTTCCTTCCAGAAGGAGCTAAAATTCAGTATTCATTGTGTATGTGCAGCCTCAGCTGCACTAACAGGGTTAGTGATTTTATTTTATTTATTATTTTGTTTTAAGTCAGGCAAGTTAAAACCTTTATGCATATAAACTAGTAAGAAAGCTAATTTTGCAGTAAGTTTTATGGTAGAGTTTCTTAACTGGCTTCTTAAGGGGAGAGAGAAAGCAAGCTGTCTTCTCTTAGTATTATGATCTTAGTTTGAGTAGCCATTGGTCATTGTAAAGAATTGTAATAAAAGATACAGAAGGATTAGAATTAAAGATGTTGAAGGACTTTTAAAGGCATATTGTAATTGCTAGCAATATATTGAATACACTGGAATTATTTCCTTTAAATGCTACAGCTGTACTCTGAGGAGAACAACACAGACTCCTCACGATTCAATGTGAATCTAGCTGAAGCCATTTATTAATCGAAGAACTGTCCCTTTATACAATTTTTCACTATCCCTTCGCATGTGCGTGTAATACCCCGATTGGACAAAGTCTTGGTTTAACTCCTCAGCAGCTCTTCTGATTAGTTGTAGTGGAAGCAGTTCACTGGGTTGTGATGATTGCTGTTTTTCTGCTCCCTTATCAGCTGGCAATAGGCCCAGTTCGTTCCTTCTGCCGTTTGTTGCATTCTTATTTTTCGAATTCAAGGTAACCCTCTCGTCTGTGCTGCGTGCTTACTCCAGCGTCTCGTATGGCTGGTTCACTGCGTGCTCTAAGTACGACTCCACAGTTCTCCAGTTTATTTCCTGATGCTGTTAGTATCTTGTATTTCTTTTCATATTCTGATTGCATCATTTCTTTGTTTTTCACTTTTATGTTTCAGTTCCTGAGATAGTCAGGGAGGCACAAGATTTGATTGAACAAGGGGAACTTCTGCAAGCTCATCGAAAATTGATGGATTTGGAGTGTTCTCGGGATAACCTAATGTATGAGCAGTATCGTATGGACAGCAAGAACACACATGACATGAACCTCATCCATACATACTTTGGGGATATGCAGAAACTTTCTGAGGAATTGGCAAAACAACTTTGGATGGTGGTTCAAAGATCCCTCGTTACGGTCCGTCGAGACCCAACCTTACTTGTTTCTGTTGTCAGGATAATTGAGAGGGAAGAGAAAATTGACAGGCGCATGTTAGATCGGAAAAAACAAACTGGGTTCATACCACCTGGCAGACCAAAGAACTGGAAAGAAAAGATGTTCAACATTTTGGAAAGAACTGTGAGCACTCGAATCGAAGGCACTCAAGCAGATACTAGGGAGTCTGACAAAATGTGGCTCGTGCGCCATCTAGAAATCATACGTAAATATGTCCTTGATGATCTGTTAGTGGCCAAAACCCTATTGGATCAGTGTTTTCCCCCTCACTATGACATTTTTAAGAGATTACTAAGCATGTACCATCAGGCGTTGTCCATCCGCATGCAAGAGCTGGCTTCAGAAGATCTGGAAGCAAATGAGATTGTTAGCCTTCTGACTTGGGTTTTAAATACATACAAGAGGTAAGATCCTCTCTTCAAGAATCATATTTTCCTGTTAGGAGCAGTTGCAAGCAAGTAGCATATAAAACAGAGTTAATGTGCTATTAATAATAAAGACTCATAGATGTCTATTAACATAAGATGAAACTATCAAAATGGGTAGTGGTAAAGAACTTGCTATGTTGATATTTGCTAAGTATTATGGTTCTTAGAAATTGTTCCTTTGTTCTTTGAATTTTTGTTCTTTGAATTTTTCTAATATGTGATTTTTTTCTTTTTGTTGCTTTGTAAGCTTAAAGTTTAATGCTGTTATACAGTCGCCTGAAGTTACTGTCACACTAAATAAGCATATTGATATTTGTTTGTAGAGTTAGTAAAGTATTGACAAGAGCAGAACAGACTTGGATCTTATATATTTGTGCAGTTAACTTTTTGTTGCAATTTTTAGCAGGTATTGGGACTGTGTGTTTCTTATTATTGTTAAATTGAAAGAATGTAATAACTTTTTCTTTATGTTCTCTCTCAGAACAGTGTGTTGATTTGGTGTTTTTTTGTTGTTGCTTTTAAAAATAATTTCTAAAGGTTGTCTCCTATAATACTGTGATTTGTTACAGTATCTTATACATTCTGATTTTTTTTTTTCCTTTCCCCTCCAGATAACAACAGTTAAGATAGCATATGTTTAATGTGTAGTTCCTAGGGCTACCAAATTATTTTGGAAAAAGTATTAACAAATTTTTTGTGGTTTATGGCCATAATCCTGTTCTCAACAGCTCGTATTGACCCAAGGTCTGAGATGTGTATGCTTCTACTGTCTTTATTGCCAATTGTTCAACCGTAACCATTTCAACAAATTAAACTCTTGGTAGGTTAGACTATTGCTAAACAAATCTGTCAGAGATATAACCGTTTTCTGGAATTTTTATAACCAGCTTTAAGATACGTTTTGTGTTTAGACTTGATGCTTTATACTGCAATATCTTCCTGCTCTTCTTGCTTACAAGAAGCAACCATGCTTATAGTTAACAACCCTTGGGCATGCTTATGTCCATATTCAGGCTATATTAAGAGACGTGCCTAATGAACACAAGGCAAGTATGAGATGAAGGAGCTTGAGTTAATTTTCCCTTTCATCCTGTGATGTTAGAAGGAAAGACTTGACAATGAATGAAAATCAGAAATATTACGTAATGTTAGTTCCCCTTGCCTGTGGGGTCGTGGCTCAGACTAATCCTGCTCCCAGATTCTTCATTTGTATTCTAGGCCTAATTTTCCAGTAAGATGATCTTTGGTCATGAAATCACCCTTCTGACCTCCCTCCAGAAAGTAGAACCAGATGGCTGTTGAGTTAGGCAGTTTAAAGCTATTTAATGTATTTTCATCAACATAATCCAAGCTAGGACAGCAAAAATAAGGGAGTAAAACCATAGAGGCACAGTTATTTATGAAGCAAACAAAACAAAATAAGATCATTCCTGCAAAAGAAAGTTACGTAGCAGGTACCACCTGGGTATAGAATCTTGGAAGGAAGGTGAGATTGTGAGTGGAGTAAATTTGGTTTAAGGTATCTGAGGACGCACTTCTTTCCTGCACATCCACATAGTGAACATGAGGAGATAATCTTAGAAAAAATGCATAGCCTTATGTTTCTGAAGTGAAGCCTCAAAGGACAGCAGAAGAATTGTATTCTTACATGTTGCTTCAGGCTGTGGAATAAGAAATCAGCTAAGGCTTGGAGCTGGAGGGAAAGTAAGCTACTCAGGGCTACCTGGGGAGTTTACAGAAGTTCAGTCACTGAAAATCTTTGAAGAATAAGTTAATTTTCTATAATAGGAAATTTATGAAAGGTTTAGATTTGTTTAAAATATTTCTGTAACTTTTCTTTAAATAATCTTGGCTATAGCTTTTACAATATATTTTTTTCTTCTTTATGATTTTATTTAAGTTTTGTAAATGTACTTAATTGTAGCTGTTTGTATTAAGGATTTTCTGACATGCGCAGATAATGGAAAATTGCAAATTATAGTCATTATACCAAAAAAGCTGCATAGTTTTTAATTTATTAATTTGCATTTTTTTTTTTTTTTTAAACTCAGTACAGAGATGATGGGAAATTCAGAACTATCTCCTGAAGTGGACATAAATTGTCTGAATCTTCTAATTTCACAAAATGTGGTAGACCAGCTCCTCAGCAAGTACATGTCAACGCTTACTGTGAGTAGTAACAATTCAAAGATGCCTTCAGATGAAACAATAGCTACCTTAGTGCCTCAGTACTCTTTTTGCACCAGAGGAAACTATTTTTATAAATGGAAACTCGATATAATCACTTTTACAAAGCCTCGTATACATGCTAGTGTGTTTATAGACGGTTTTAATCAGAAGATGGTAGAGATGTAAAACACAAAATGTAATTGCTTTGCAGATTATATATGCTTTGTAGATTTTTTTAACTGTATTTTATTAGAAAGAATAGAATTCCAGAGTTTATACTTAGATTCTTTCAAATGCATAGTGCTATTAAAGTATTATCAGATTTATAAGCCACTGAATGCTCTTTGGTCTATATACAGTTGACTGCATCAGCCTTTGATACAGTCTTTTCTGATGTGATCTCTTCAAGGCATTCAGGATGTTTATGCAACATGTTTGCCTGACTGATTCTTTTGATAGTGCTTTTAGTTTCATGGCTGTCCTCTGCGTGAGTGTACTTTCCTTTCATGGATGCCATTTCAAGTGCATCTTAAATACAAAGACTGCATATTGCTTGGGACAGGTGATTGCATCTGTCAGTCCCTGAAAATTGGACAACCGTTTAGTAAAGGAATCAGTATAGGATTTTTTTTTTTTTTTTCCCTTTTCAGAAAAATAAAAAAAGTCTTTTTGTTGCAGAAGAGTCTTTTTCTATAAGGAAGGATATAAAGGCAGTCTTTTCTTGTCTTTAAGATTGGATACTGTGGGTATTGTGCTGGATGGAACTTTGGACCTGCTTTACTTGCATAGTTCTGTTGCACTCCTGACTTGCTGAGTATAGGAGTTCTATTACCATGGGGAGATTTGGGTCTTTTCTCAGATAGCTGCTGGAAAGTAGTAACCCTTTGGAGTTTAGATCCGCCACAGAAGTATCAAGAAATCCTGATATTTCTCTCACTGAAATCAGTAGTTTTAAAGCTCAGGAAAGTTGCTGGTGGACACTCTGCTTCACATTAGCTTTACTAGAACTTCTAATCAAGTTTATTGTTCTGCACTTACCTTTAGGATAAACACAGGTTGGTTTATTTTCTCAAGTTACTCCAATTAAAAAAAAAAAAAAAA
>VZSV01000310.1:375770-403619 GCA_013398735.1 Nothocercus julius
CAGAAAAATAAAACCAGAAAAACTGGGGTGATGTTTTTCATGTCTGCTCACTGTGGAAAATGTTAGGGCAGTTCCTATATCAGAATCTTTCATTATGGATGATTCTTTGTAAGAAATGTTTCAGACTAAGGCATTGATAGAAGAGATTATGGAATAAATAGATAAAATGAACATTATCGGATTGCCAGGACCAGGTGATGTGGAACTGGGAGTGCTGAAGGAGTTTAGAGAATATGAAGAATTATCAATTTAATAGATTGGCTGATCTGTTATTGAAAGCTGTCTTGGTAGCCAGATGACTAGCAGGAAGATAGTGAGGGGCTAACTTTTACATAAATGTCAGGAAAGATGTGGCCTGTGTATCAGTAAGCCCTAATATTTATGCCAGCAAGTTAGCAAAACTTAAAGGCTAGAATGCATGAACATGGACAAATATGACATGTCTTTTGTAAGCTAGGACTTCCCATACTGCTATGTTTAGGGTAATGTCTTCAGATAAGGAAGAAATATTTGATTGCCTACCTGGCGTTCTTTGTGGCTTTTGACAGGTTATTGCACCAAAATCTTTACAAAAGAATTTAAATGGCATTTGAAACAGAGAGAATATACTCACTTGTGTAAATAACTGACGGAAAGAAGGAAAGTGAAGGGTAGGAGGTTCAGTTTCACAAAGGAGGAATATACCAGTGAAGTCTCGACAGATTTTAGGTGGATCCTGTGATGCTCATAAGGTTTCTAAGTTGGGTGGTTCCTGAGCTGGCGGGTACAAGAGCCCGCTGAAAAACTGGCTCTAATGAGGTCTAATGAAACAGCCATGAAGCAGCAGATGAACATGCATCAGCTTACAGCTCTAACCCCACAGAAATGATGAGGTCTGAGTTGACTGTTACCACTTAAGAATAAGATCATAGAATTCAAAGATGTCAGCTTAATGCCTGAAAAGCATTCTGTAATACAAGTGAATCCTATGTGCAGTACACTGATAGTGTTCCTCACACAAGCTTTTAGTCAGATAAATACATTACAATCCTTCAGTTAAATGAAGGTGACCACGAGAAAAGTGGCAGAGGTCGCTTACGACATGAGCAGCACAGAGCCAGTGAATAATGAATCAGTTCTTTTTGAAAAGATTATAGAAACCAAAATTTTACAAGGGTTCAAAAAGCAATTGAACAAAGTCACTGAAGTCTGTTGCAGCCTATGAACTACAAATAATTACATCTCTAGCTCATGGATTCCCGGGCTGCAAATTGGTGGGGACTGCAAGAGTCTTTTGGAGAAGTATTCCTTCATTTCTGCCCTCTTTCTATGTTCTTGTTTTAGGCATTTGCTGTTGGTCATCGTATACTAGTCCTGTTGCTCATATAGGTACTGGGCTTACTAAAATAAAATTGTGGGTCAAAGTGGGAAAATAATTTGAAACAGAAGAGGGAAAAGTCTCAGTGGTGACAACTCACAGCTATTTTGTTTACTTAGTGTCAGAAAATTAAGCTGTTTTTGGAGCTAAACAACATCACAAGATAAAACACAAAGGGTAGTTTATGTATTTGAGCAGGAGTTGCTTTTGTTTTGTTTTACTTTTCATCTTGCAGGGATCTGGAGAAGACACTGAAGGACTCTGTGGCATCATTGAAGCCATTGCAGAAGTTATTAAATTAACTGATCCTTCACTGCTCTATCTGGAAGTTTCAACTTTAGTCAGTAAATACCCAGATATTAGGTAATTCTCTTCTAAAAGTTAAATACTATGTGTACATTGTGTTAGAATTAGTTCAAGACTACAAAGTAGCTACATGTAAATATTTTTATATTATTCCTATTTTAGAATATAATAATTTTCATAAGCTAACTGATGCTAATAGAGATTGTACATGTTCTGAACTAGTGTAATGAGAATGCAGTCTATGTTCTGGGAGTATGAAATATATCTTCCTCTTAGAAAAGCTAGTTCTGAGTGACAAGTTACCTGATTAAGTACTTGAGCTATTAAAAATACTTCTAATAATAGAAATATTAGAAGAAGTATTAGGAGTACACACTGAAACTGCACTGTGAACTAAAAGTGATCTTTCTTACAGAATATTACTCCTACGAAGTTTCTTACTAAAGCCAGTTTTACCATTTTCTTTTGGCAGGGATGACCATATTGCAGCTTTGCTCACAGTGAGAGGAGATGCCAGCAGAGATATGAAGCAGACTATCATTGAGACTTTGGACCAAGGTCCAAGCCAACCAAATCCAAACTACGTCCCAATTTTTAAAGAAATTTCAGTTCCCACTCTAACTGTGCCAAAGCTTCTTAAGTAATTGAGGATTCTATGGGTCTGCGTCATTACTAGTCTGGGATCATCGTTTGAAATATTTGAGGGCAAGTTTGGCAATGCTTTTTCAAGTAAAGTTCAATACTGATACTTCCTGGGTATGTTTCTGAGCTTCTTCATATGGGGAGACACAATTAGTTTTCTAAAAGCAAATGGAGTTAAAAGCAATTGGAGTCAAATTATTGTTTGAAGAATGAAGGTTCTGATGGCCAGATTGCTTTTTATTGACCTATCTTTTAGAGCCATATTTGCCATCAGCAAATACATGTTTCTCATGGAATATATTTGCATTGTACAGTGCGTTGCTGTATAAAGGTATTTATACTGAAAATTACAGAACTGAATTAGTGCTTAATGCGGAGTAAGCAGACCTGGATATACTAACGTACATTGCTTGCAATACCTAAGCTGGCTATATCTTAAGGACTATCTTTATATGGCACCGCACTGGGCATATATTCTCAATTCACTTTCACATTGTGAAATACATTTATATGTGTATTTACTCTGATGTAAAATAGTTTATTTCAGAAAACGTAATTATAAAATCAGTTTCTTGACTAAGCATGCAGTTTGATTACAGAGTGAATGAACATTAAAAAAGATGCTTGAGGTACAAAAATAATTCTTTATTGATTCACTAAAAACTGCACATAAACACCACCAATTCAATAAAATGTTAAAGCTGTTGCTACTTTCAGTAGTGTATTCTTTACATCCTGATAGAATTACAATAGATCTCAGTCTTTTTTTTCTTCAATCCTTTAAAGTATAGAACAGCTTAGATGAAATGTGTGAATACTACTTGGATTTAATAGTTTCATGGAAACTCAAGATATATTCCTATCTCCGTGGTATTTTCAGATTAATACTTGAAGTTAATTTCTAGTATTATCTGCCTAATTATAATACATGACTAGAAAATTGCTAAATTAAAACGTTTTCAGTGAAGGACAGAATGAAGGCATCATCTGACAACTGTGTTCAGCTATTCATAGGTAAGGCAAGGACGCACAAGCCTACTTTGTACTAATTAATGTTCTCAAGTTAACATATTAGCTTGGGCTTAGCCTGTGAACACACACACATTGTGATGTTTGACCCATCTCACTACCCAGAATAGATACATTCAATGTCAGCAGCTGGGATAGAGGGCAAAACAAAGATTGTTTTTGTGGGGGTGTGTTTTTTGTTGTTGTTTTTTTTTTTTTTTTTCTTTTCTGTTTCTCCTTCCCATTGACCTTTTCATTGAATGTGCTCCAGATGACTCCAGCGGCTCCAGTAACCTGCCATGCCACAGCATATATGCTGTAAGGCCTGGGAGTACTCCAGGCACTATGAATCCTAATACCGTACCTAGGTAGGGGAATGAATTCTTGGATGGTCAGTTTTTGGCCTAGTGAGTTAAGAACTGTTGAGGTAATACTAATTTTGCTTGCATTTCAGTGACACTGCAATGACTTCAGAGTTGAATCTGAAATTCCTGCTCTGTGTGACTTGGATCTTCAGTATGTCCAAGGGAGTCAATTAACTTGATCTTTTTTAGTCTTTTTTTTTTTTTTTAAAATTTCCCCCATAAACTGCCTGAAACAATCCTGTACAGCTTCAATGTTAGAATTGTGCTATTTTTTCCCCAAAGGCAAACCAGCTCCCTTGAGTGGAGACCCCTTAGTCTCCCTCTGTTTAGAATAGAAAGGTCAAAGTGACCATTAATGGCCTCAGAGACTCAAAGTCTCATGGTTCATCTTGTGTAAAAATGCTAATAAATTGTGAATATAGACCCTCTGCTTCCTCTTGCATGCTAGCTCGAGCAAGAGGTGCCTTCTGTGTGCAACATTTCCAACAATGTTGGCAGAGTACTGCTACCCTGACCTCCATTCATATCATCATTAAGCAGCGTATGTTCTTGATAAAGCTTTGTGGAGGAGCAGTGCTGCATTTGGTGAGGCTGGCTCTCCATACATGCTCACACAGAATCTCTGAGGTCCCTCTGTCAAGGGCTTTCAGCAGAGTCTTTTCATGGAATCACTTGTCGTGTTAAAGTACATTGAGACAGCCATTCAAAGGACAGAGGTTATTAACCTGCTCCATCCTTAAGATCTCTTCACAGATTTCTTGCACACTTGCAACCATTTCTCTTTTCCTTCTCCCTCAAAATGAAAGTATTTCAGTTGTACTTTTTTTTATGTATACTGCATCTTTAACAATACAGAGGTTTTTTTTTTTTTTTTTTTTTCATTTTTTAAATTTTCTTGTGTCTACTGGGCTGGATTACTGTGACCATGCTTGATGAAGCCAGGAAAACTTTCCCTCCTAGATCTGAAGATTTAATGCTCTCAGGAAAATAGAAAGAGCTACTACCCCTGGAAGGTTTTTTGTGTTCTTTTCTTATGACTTTTCACAGAAGGATTTGCCCCTACCATCATCACATAAGAGTAGCTAAAAGAGTGGGAAGAAAGAAAGATAATCTTCAGAGTTTTGCTTTGGTGAATCTGCTAGTAAAAGGTACTAGCCTATCCTGTCAGGATCTCATATTTTACTTCTTGCTTCATGCTTTTACTTCATGCTTCCTGAGCTGTAGGTCCCAAACTTGTGAATTTACTTTTTCCAGCTTGTCTCTTTGCTAGCCTCCACATGAGTCATAAATCTGCATCCCAGCAGTTGAGAGGAAAGGACAGGGGAATTCCTGTATGTGTGTGAGCAGGTCATGCTTCTCACCATTTCCAGTGGGGGTTTCACTGAGCTGCGGAAGGTTTTTGAGGGTGGTATTGGCTACGTAGCAACTGACATATTGTTTGACTTGTCTTGCTGCTCAGGAACTGATCCCTGAGTTCACTACATTTTAAAAAGAACCAGTATTTCCGAACTTGGAACTTTAAACACACTAAACAGCTGTTTGTACAGATTAGTAGTAGTCTCTGCTCAGCAGAACATGAAATTTCTTTCCCAGAATGCTGGTCTATGACTAGGAAAAAATTACATGGTAGTTTCCTTGGCACAGTCTGTAAAGCTGCCAGTTTGATTAAGAATAGTAGTAATGGCAAATTAATTTCTTATGCACATTCCTGTCCAGGCAGTAATCCTTTTGTCCGAAAAGTGAATTTGCTGCCAATGTGAATG
Organism: Nothocercus julius; assembly: GCA_013398735.1. NCBI lineage: Eukaryota > Metazoa > Chordata > Aves > Tinamiformes > Tinamidae > Nothocercus > Nothocercus julius. The sequence goes on from VZSV01000310.1 coordinate 381,212, forward strand.
AGCCAATAACCTCGCTCGGAGATACATTTATTTATTTATTTCCGAGTTGCACAAGCCTGGGTGCTCTCTGATTTCCCAGAAATCAAGCGCACACTCCTGATTTCCCAAACCGTATTTACACCTCCCTCCTACCCTGATTGGTTAGGAATTTACATACAATTATTGTACTGCTTACTCATCGTGTCTGCTCAGGGGAGGGGTTTTTTGATCTGTGAGTGTGATTTTTAGTATTGGAATGAATACAGTTTTATTAAGGATACATGGGTTTTCCTGGGGGGGAAAAAAAAAAAAAAAAAAGATTTTAATGAGCAGATCCAGGTTGTCCTTGGTTAAAGAATGCTCTCTGTTCTACTTCTTCCTCTCATCCTACCACAATACAGGGGCATCTGTTTCTGTTTAAGCTAAGCAATGTGAATCGTCCTTCAACACTTCTAGTAGGAGAGCACGCGCCATATCCTGTCTGCATCCTTACATCATGATAGGCTTCAGTGCTTGCTTTGTCCCCCAAGTTAAGAATATTCCACAGTTCAGCCCCCCTGTTCCTGAGGGAAGGGGGATGTGCCTTTCCAGTTTCGGGAGAGGCTGCTTGCACGGTGCCTGTGTGCAGGGCCGGCAACTCGCTGCGCACGGATGGTTCTGAACCCCGGGAGGAGCGGGGCGCTTTGCACGGGCCTGGTCCGAACCCGCCCGAATTACTAAAAGCAACCCGAGTTCGGGACCGTTTTCCTCGATATTCAGCCCAAACAGAAGTGTCGCCGGCCCCAGGCCGGCACATGGGAACGGCTGCGGGCTCGCGGACTCCCGCCTGCCGCGGGCTCGGCGCTGCCCCCGCGGCCGTTGCCGAGGGACGAGCAACGGCCGCGGCGGCTTCTGCCGAGGTTCCCCGGGCGACGCCTCCTCCTCCTCCTCCTCCTCCTCCTCCCTCCGTGGCTGGGCGCCTGCCCCGCTCGTGACGTCACGGGCCGCGCAGGCGGGCGGGTCCCGGAACTGCAGCGCGGAGGGATCGGGAGCGGGATCGGGCGCCGCGGGATCGGGCTCCGCAGGCTCGGGGCTCCGCAGGCTCGGGGCGTTGCGCCGGGGGATGGCGGCCGGCTACCACTACAGGCCCAACGGCGGCACCGCGGCTGGGGTGGCCGATCCGAGCTTCTTGTGGAACGTGTTCCAGAGGTGAGGCCTGCGGAGCGGCTGGCGCCGGGGCAGGCCCGGCCGCGGCTCCGGTAGCTGCTGCGGTGCCGGGGCCAGGGCAGCACCGGAGCTTCCCGCGGGAAGCAGCCGCTGCCCTGTGGCGCCCAGCGGGAGCCGCGGCTGTGCGGCCGCTTCGAGGCCTGGCTGAATAACCTCGCGGTTGCGGCCCTAGGAAAGGCATGGATTAGCTCTAGAATGAGGAAAGGTGGATTCGTGGATGCAAGAAGGTAACCTGCAAAATGCTGAAATCGGTGAACTGAGAAACTGGGAAGGATTGCAACCTCCGGAGGGTCAACATGAGAACACAAGGAGGCTTATGGAAAGGAATATGAGTGCTTATATCATGGAGCATAAGAGCTCCCGAGATACCCAGTGCATCAGAAGCAGAACCTTGCAGAGAGTAAGTAGGCTGCTGTTGAAGCAAGTACTGCTTTTGAGGCCGTACCAGCAGTAAAGCTAACTGGGTATTTTTGTGTCCATATCCCGTGGGAGAAATATGGGATGTTCTGAGATTGCACCTGTTTTTGTAGGAGACATGCTGGAGGATCCTTTTTGACTAAAGATTGGAAAAAGAAGATAAGGAGTAGATAAAATGAGCAATAAATTACTAGAGTAACTCAGGAATGCAATGGATTACAGGTCAATCCTTGCAGAGAAACCGCTTCATCTGAGGGCTTGGAGGTGACAAACATGAGTGCCACTTCTTTTCTGAAAGATCTAGAAAGAAACAGGAACAAGCTGACATACGTGCAAGGCAAACTGCTAGGAACCATATAGCATTGTAGCCAGTGGGAAGAGTCTCTTTTGTTGAAAGAAGCCCTATCTGGCGAAGGACTCTATAATTCTTCAAATATATTTCATAAGGATTAAGTTTAGGTATGGATAGAACTGGTACAGTTGACATCTGCATAGTTTCCCAAGGGGGTTTCAACAGCGTTAAGTATCAAAGGCTTTTAAAGCGAGTTAGTAGCTGTCAAACAGAAGGATAAATAGCTGACTAAAAAATAAGAATATATGGTCATCACACTGATGGACAAAGTGTTCCTTGGATCTTTAACTTGTTCATAAGCAACTGGGGCTGCTTGTGAGGATGAAGTGAGGGTAAATGATGAGATGGAATTTGCTTGTTACACTCTTGGTATAAAAGCTAGTGTGAGGGCTTGTGGGAGCACCTTAAAATACCGATTGACTAATTTTAAGAAAGGTGATGGTCATATAATGGTCGATGAAATTCAGAATATATACATGAGGTAGTGAAAGGAAGAGCTTTCATGTATGAAATGAATGTTCTTTAACCAGACTGATGCTCAGGACCAGTTTATAGGTTATAACTCATTTGCATGAAAATGTCAGCTTGTAAAAGGTAAATTAAATGTTACGAAGTATTAGGAAAGGAATGGAAAATAAAAAAGGAGTTTCTTTTCACTGTTGTGTAATCTATGCAGTTTTTGCCTGCAACTTGAATATTGTGTGTAGTTTAGATTCTTTCCTTACCTGAGAAATGATATGGTTGAAACAAATTTAAAAGTTTATAAAAAGATAGCAAAGAATAAATAAAATGTCTTCTACAGAAGGACCAACTAAACATGACTCTGCTTAGGAATGGAAGTAACTGAGGGAAAGAAAAAATTGTCAGTGGCATGAGGAATGTGGGTTATAGATCCTACTCAAAGACAAGAAATAGGAAGCATTAAATGAAACTGGTAGGTAGAGTCTGTTATCTGTGGAACTGATTAGCTTGACATTCCTTCCTTGTGCCTAAATGTAAGTGAGGCTTGTCATTTTATAGGTCTTTGGTCTTTCCTTAAGTCACTAGCCCTAGTCACAAGGCTTTTTGGTTTGTTTCCTTTGACCTAAAAAGCTCTTGTCTCCTCCTCTTTCCCTTAACTGCTTAAATGTGCCAGTCTTCAGAAATGTGAGTTTGTAGGTTTGAGCCCCCTCAAGTAGAAGGTGGAGACGAAGTCCTGAGTAGCCACTACACTCTTTGTATAAAACGAAGCCACCATCACCTTCAAGTATCCTTCTAAAGGAGTGATTCTGCTGTGCGCAAATGATTTAGTTTCTTAATTTCAGGATAAAACTCCATTTTCCGAGACTGTACACTGTGAAGATGCAACGGAAGGTGGTACCTGTGTACTGTTAAAATGTGCTTGAATGCCAGAAAAGGGGCAGGCTTTCATTAGGTTATTTCCACATTTTGAGTATTTGCATATATGCAAATCATAGTGGCCTTAATCATACATTAGTGGCTTTCTCTTAGTTTAGAAGCGTTGTCTTTGTGGTTTGTATTCTGTTCCAGTATGTCTCATCAGTCTCAGTGAGATGTTTAATTTGTAGTACAGTGAAATGGTTTACCAAAGAAAAGGTAACTGATGGCTAAAAGTTCCCTAAAGTTTACTCTCGTTTTTGTGAGTAGGAGTGATTAGGTTTGTACAACTGTAAGTAGAACCTGTTAATTGCACTGTTAATTGCACATATTTAAAGCTTACAACTTCTTACAACTTTTTTTTTTTTTTTTTTTTTTGTCAGGGTTGATAAAGATAGGAGTGGAATAATATCTGATAATGAACTTCAGCAGGCATTATCTAATGGTAAGTCTGTAAATTAGCAGTGAGGTAAGTGATGAGTCATGAGACTGATTACGTCATGTCAAAATTCTTCGATGTCAGGGGAAGAAGTTCTTGACATCTTTAACTCTATTTCATCCGCAGCCAAAGGCTGAAGGAGAGGAGCATCGCCCCTTCCCTCCTCCGCCCTTTTTTTGTGAGCCTATTGTTCTTTAGTTTTGCATTTAAAGGAGAGTTTTCTGGATTTGATGCATGATAGTAATGATGCACTAAAGGCAGAGTTTCTATTGTAAGGCACATTGATTGGTGTTCTAGGGAGAGAGGCATGCATATCACTTCTTTTTCTCAACTCTGCTTCCTTTAAAGCACAGTGATTTATGTTCCTTGCTCATCACTACTAAACATGTTACCATACCTAATTCACAAATAAAATAGTTTGTTCTGAACAGAACCTTCAGCAAAAGCTGAAGTTTAAATAGAGTCAGATTTTTCATTTAAGTGCTGATTGTAACAGCCTCTGCCACTTTAAACTTAATATTCTTTAAATATCTTCTTATCTGATAGTCTTCACTACTTATTACAAAAATACATCAAATTTTATCAAATTATTTTAATTCCTTACAGTATGGATAAGCAGTTGCAATGGCTGGTGGTTATGACAAGTCCTCACCAAATTAGCTTTTATTATAACATATAACTTTTATTATGACTTATAATAGCTTGTTATTATTTTACTATTAGGCAAAATGTTTACAGAAATAGAGATTAGCTTTATTTTCCAGTTTTCCTTTATTCCAAAAGATTTTAGATTTTATATACCAAAGTCACTAATAATTCTATATCTCTTTCAAAATATATTGTCTAGTAGGTGATGGTGCATAGCTGTTATGCAGTCTTAGTGGGCTGAAGGAATGCAGATTTATTTCTAAAACGTTAAAAAAGAATGCATAGCTCTCATTACAGACTGAATTTGGATTTTGATGTTCTTTACATCCAGCTTTTCAAAATGCCAGTTTTACATAAATAACAGTATACTTATCTGGAAGAGATTTCTAATCTCTTTAGAGTTGTTTACAATTAAAAAAACCCACCTATGACTATAAAAAAACAAAACAAAAAACTACAAAATCATATGCTTCCTTGTTTTTCTGTCCTCCTGTATAAAATTAATAGTAAGAGTCGGGGAGACAGAGACAGTAAAAGTTTATTAGAACAGACTGAAACTAGTGCAGTTCTTCGTCACTAGAGTCAATCTTCTCTGTGGAACTTGTCTCTCTGAAAATTTAAACATGAAATAAATCATCTTCTAAACTGTATTTTTACATTTTTTTCTATTCTGTTGAGAGTTAAATATTGGCACACTATTAATAATTCCATTATTTCTGTTCACTATCAGGAAGCATACAACTCTAAGGCACTGTTTTTCTTTATAATACTGGTGTTTCTTACACTTATTCTCCTCTTTCTTCACAAACCCAGACCTTATATTTCTCTGTATGTGCAAATTGTCATGTGGACTGTTGACAGTACATACTTTTTCCACCTTTTGCTGCATCTTCAGATTTACACTTAGACAGCTTCCTGTTACAGGAGAAATTCCACATTGGCATAAGAAAGAGCTTCTGCCAATGTCATTTGATTCAGCAAAGCAGCAGTGTTTTTTCAGAGCCTGCTTAATACCAGCATTAGGTACTTGTGGTCACCAATTGCATTGTTACTAATATCTGTCCAGTACCCATGGTTATGCTGGCTGTTTTAAGTCCCTGGACTTTAGTGAAGTCAATACATGCTTTTTTGATCCTCCTGGAACTTTCAAAGACTAGAGAAGTAAGGCTGAGATTCCAGACGAGAAGCAGTATGTCTTAATTTACGTCTTTACATTTCTTACTACCGTGGAATGCTTTGAAGCTAGTAGAAACTAGTTCAACATGAGTAGATGCTCTCAAAATTCAGGAATTCAGAGAAGAAAAATAGAAGGAAAAAGAGAAAAAAAAAAAAAAAAAAAAAAAAAAAAAAAAAAAAAAAAGAAGAAGAAAAAAGCTCCTCCTCAGGTGATTACTGCTCAAGAACATTTAAGAAGCAACATTTCTGACTGATCTGAAAATAATGATTTAAATTAACACTTCATTGAGCAAAAGTGGGATTTATACTAAACAACTAAACAACATTTATACTTAAAAAACATTAAGTAATTCAGAAATGTTAGGAACCCTTCTTTTCCAGTTCTGTCAGAAATTAAACGGCCTGGACTTACTTATCTGTAAAATAAGATGTAAGCAGATTCTTACTAAGGAATAGATGTAAGACCTTGTTTCATTCATACCTTGCAATGAGTCTGCTCCAATGAGTGGAAGAACTATGTTTTTTTTTTTGTGTGTGTATGTGTGTTTGTTTTGTTTTTGTTTTTTTTCTGTGCAGCCTGTAGAAATTATTTTGGTTTCTGTGTAAAACCTGTGAAGCATTAGCAGAAATCTCTGGATTAGTCAATAGTTTAATTACTTAAAAGCAGCCTTGTTTTAATCATGTGCTAGCTCCATTTCATGTAGCTCTGTTCTCTCCTGTTTTTTTTTTAATTGTTGTTTGGTGTAATTTAAGTGTTCTTTAGTATTGAGGAACTGATTATTTCTTCCTGTTTCAGGTACATGGACTCCTTTTAATCCAGCAACAGTCCAATCAATTCTTGGTGAGTATAACTGTTATGTAAAATATTCAGGATATGTTGTTATTTTATGATTTGTTCAGGTGATTGAGAACTCCACCTGTTGTTGCATGACTCTTGGCAAATAATTATGTATTGAATTGTGTAATAAATGCTTTTTTTCAAGGTCTTTTGAAGCAATTTAGTTGGTCATAGTATTAGTAAGTTGGTCTTTTAATATAAGACAGTACTTCACTCTTCCTTTCTGTGGAAGCCTAGCAGTAGTAAGATAAATAGAAATAATGGTGACTTTGAAAAACAGAAATGTGCTCCTTTTGTACATACATATATGCACTTGTGAGAGTAACCCAAGAAAATGTTACTAGACAACTGAATAGATAACGTAATAGGGGTATAGGGAAATTTTCAGCTTTAACTATTTAAAAAGGCATTATGCAGCTACTGTATTTTCTTATTGTATTTTTTCTATTGTATTTACATCCTCTGATATGCTCCAAAAAGACAGAAGATTTACTTTTTTTTTTCTTTTAATGCATCTTAAAATAAATTCCAGTGATGTGAAGGATGATTGTGATAGAAGAAAAGATGCTTTTAAATCTAAGGATGTACTATTTTGCTATGTTTTTTAATAAATATTCAGCAGGAGTCAGAATTCTGTCACTGTGCAACGTGCTATTTGTATAAAAAAGGCACAGTCTTGACAAGTATCGGTAGATCAAAGGCAGTTTAGCACTTCAGCATTTTAGCGGTCAGTGGATGTTGAGGACTTTTGATTCTTTCGAATCCTTAGGAAAGAGTGACACTGTCTCCAGGCTTGTCACTGGGTGATCAGTCAAGCCCTCTCTCTTTTTTTTTTTTTTTTTGCTTTCCTATTGGAAATGGAAAAGACCAGGAAAAAATAAGTATTATTATGTGATTCACCCTGGCCATTTTTTTTTTATCTTGCTTTTTATCTTTTCCCTTTCAAAAACTTCTGTGTTTGCTTCGGATTAGCAGAACTTTTATCACTTGGATCTCAGCAATTTCTCACTTTCTTCAGAACTTTCCAAAGTGTCCTCACTTCCCTTTAAAAAAAAAAAAAAAAATCTTATTTGAAGACTTGTGTTTTAGACATCTATTTCTTTGTTTCAGGCATGTTCGACAGAGAAAACAAAGGTGGTGTGAACTTCAATGAATTCACAGGAGTCTGGAAATATATCTCAGACTGGCAGAACGTCTTTCGAACGTATGATAGGGACAATTCTGGAATGATTGACAAAAATGAGCTAAAGCAAGCACTAACAGGTTTTGGTAATTCATTTGTAATTACAGCTTTCTGATAGGCTTATATTGTGAAATGAGCTTACAATGAGGGCTGTACTATGCTGACAAACGTGACTAAAAAGAAAAATGAGATGGATGAAATGCAATTATGAGATGGATGAAATGCAGTTACCCTTTTCAGGTATAAGGTGCCTTTTAAAGGTACCCTGCTGCAATGCTGCAAAAAAAAAAAAAAAAAACTCTTATAACTGCTTATTTGGTTATTGTTTTCTTTTTGTACATTATACTTGCCCTCTAAGTAACTACAGTCATTCTATGAAGAGAGTTAACTAGAGAAGCATCGTAAAGCATTTCTTCTTTTTCCAAGGTTATCGGCTGTCTGACCAGTTCTATGATATCCTAATTCGGAAATTTGACAGACAAGGAAGAGGACAAGTTGCTTTTGATGACTTTATTCAGTGCTGTGTTGTCTTACAGGTAAAAAAGAAAATATATTTTAACTTGCTTTAACTTAAAATATATTTTAACTTTAAAATATATATTAATTTTAACTGGAAAAAAAAATATTGTTCCTTAAACTTCTCCCTTTGACCATAAATACTTGCTTATAAATAAACATTCATTTAAATAAAGATATTAGAAATATCTTGCTTTATTTTTCTTCAAGTGTTATCCATTTTTATCACTGAAACTTGATAAATATTTAATAAGTCAAAATTTTTATGGGGAAGAATAACCAAAAATAGTCTTAATGATTTTAAAAAGAAAACACTTAATACTATTTCCACTAGCTTCATAAACGCTTTCCCTCCAAATCTTGGATATGTTAGAACTAGAGGGTCATGTCCCCATTGTATAATTTCCAATGAAATCAGAAATTAAATTATCTTAATTTAGGTTGTAGGGCTTTGTACATAACTCTGTTTAAGGCCAGACTAATTAAAAAAGAATTTGACTGGTCTAATGAATTAGTTGTTTTTTCTTAATTGCTGTCCTGCAAGGGTGGTTGTGTAGTAAAAGATACTTAAGCCTTTCAGAACGCCTTTCTGTAGCAAATGTATATATGAGTGCATACATTAGGGACAACTAAAATTCTTGTAGTTGTGTTTTACAGCTTAAAAACCCCTTACTAAATAATTTCTTGTTTCAAAACTGTTCTTACTCTTTTGAAATGCAGATAAAGCTTTGTGAAAAGTTGGGAAGCTGTAGCATTGGACAAGTTAAACTTCTAGGAAAAGGATTTTTTTTCTTTCTTACAGTGGCCATCATTGCCCCAGAAATATTTTCTGACCTGTAACAGGGAGAGAACAGTGCTGGAATATTATTTCCTTATTTGCCAACATGTGATTTTGTTCCTTTTTAGCTTTATGCTTACAGCTGTAACGGCTTGTTGCTGGTGTAACATCAGTTGTACTTACATTCTTGTGTAACTATACTGTTGTAACTGGTGCTAACTGTACTCTGTTAAAAAATTAAACTCTTAAGAGTTTAAATTTTTAAAAGAGCTCTTTAGCTGGTCATTTAGTTGATGTTTGTGAAACCATCTGGGATTTATATTGGTCCACTATCTGTATTTCCTATCATTGCTAAATACTCATGGATAATTGGGGGGCTTAATGGAGGCAAGTGAGATCCTAATAACACTATGCTTACTTGGTAGAAAGTAAGAATTTGAATTTCATTGGTTTCTCTCTATAGATGTATGACTCTGAAATGTTTTATGAGTATGTCTTATGAGCCTCCTTGCCTTTTAAAAAACAGTCACAGTTTATTTTTTCTTTTCAGAGGCTGACTGATGTATTCAGACGTTACGATACTGATCAGGATGGCTGGATTCAAGTGTCCTATGAGCAGTATCTTTCTATGGTCTTCAGCATTGTATGACGGTGACAGCTAAGAATTGTGCACTGACATTTTTACAGACTGGAGTTGCCAAATCATCATGTACTGAATAAGATTACTGATATATCAAAATGGCTACAACTTCTCATTCTTATATTTTGTATGTTGGTCACTACTTTCATAATCTCTATACTGTCTGTTGCATTTTATTTTTTACTGCTGTACCACCTGATCATATCATGCTTACTGCAATATAGAAAGCACAGAATCTAGATTTAACCGGTGTGATGCCACCTGAACTTTCTTCCATGTATCTTGCACAGGGGAAAATCACACTTTAGAAAGGCCAAATTAAAGTAGTGCTTGTTAGTTTGTAAAGAAATTTGAAAGTCAGACTTGTACAGCATGTTTTGCATGTGCCTTACTTTTATAGAAATTTAATGTATTAATTTTTAATACAGAGTTTAAAATTAAGTATAAATACTTGACCAACTTTTTGTAGTTTTCTTTTGCACGTCTTTTTAGAGGGGAGTGGGTGGTTACATTTCTGTAGTTTATTTTTCCAGGGTTTAGAGCAAAATTATAGCTTGAACCTTAAACAGTACCAGGGTCTTAGAATACATCCCACCTGGCCACTTTAGTCAGTGAAATTTGGGAAGAGGAAAAAAATGATTGTTTAAAAAGAAATTCAACTGAAAAGTAAGAGCTTTACCAAAGAAGTGGTTTTAGGCATGAGAAATTTGTCTCCGGAGCTGCAAATTAACAGCAGGCTTTTTGAGAGATGGCTCAAGAGAGATGAACAATACTGCAGAGAATTTGGAGAGGCTGTTGTATCTGAACCTTTTTGCCAAAAATTGTGAATCATTTTATTGGGTAGGAAGTATGTGTCTTAGTGAAGAAATAACTGGGAGGGTGGCAGAACTCTCAGGGCCTGTTTTACTACCTCCCGCCCTGGCTCCGTGAGTTCTTCTTACCTGGTGCCTTTCGGGACACCAGAGGTTTTGTTTTTAAAAAATGGAGCTTTAAACAGGTACCTGGCTTTATCATTTCCTTCTCTTATCATCAACTGAATCCTCCTTTAAAGGTGGCGGAGTTGAACTGAGAAAGAAGGAATAAGACAACATAAATCACCATCTCTCAGGTACCATGATTCTAGGACTACAAGAGAAAGAGAAGGAAAACCAGGCAGATCCTTAGGGTGGATGTCTCCATTGGCAAAAACTGATGGAGGGAGAGATGCTGCATAGAAAAACAGCCTGATTTATAAGTACGTGGCCCTACAGAAGGAGGGAGGAAGTCACAGAAATCTTCCAGATGAGGCAATGATACTTAGAACTCACAATTTTACGTAGCCCTAGGGGAAAAAAGAAATGGGAAAAAAAAACTTAAATCACTCCTGACAGAGGCAAACAATCCCTTTGCAGAGTTGCACCCTGTAATCCCGTCCTTCCTTGAATGCTAGGAGATTGGACTTCACACAGCAATGTGTTACTGTGATAAGAGAAATGCTGTGTGTTTGAAATCAGCGAGTACAGAAGTTGGCTACATCTGTTTGATAAGAAAAAGGACATTGGGCAGCGGGGAGAAGTCTGGGAAATCAGTTGGGGATGTGATACCTGTGTGCCAACAGCCAGTCACGTTTGGGGCTGCCATGTGGCAAACTCCATCCCAATCGTCACTACACAAATTATACACTGAAACTCTTCATTTCCAAATTTTGCCAAGATAGATAGACAAAAAGAGGCCAAGAGAAAGCAGTGTTGCAGCTCAAACTCTGCCTCATCCCTGTGACTGAAAGGAACTGAGAAAAAAAAATTACCCTGCAAGACAGCAATTGCACATTAGGAATAAAGAAGAGCTGGAGTGCACCTTACAAGATAACACAAGCTTAAAAGAGTATGTCTAAAGCCAGGCATCCACAGTGTCACCTCAACTTAATGCTCAGGAATGTAGGGAAAAGTTAAGTATGAACCACTGATAAACATCATGGACTGACAGATGTTTTTCAGTATGTCATTTTGATTAACTGACCTATTCCTAACCATTACACAGAATCCCAGAATGGTTGAGGTTGGAACATGTAGTGCAACCCCCCTGCTCAAGCAGGGACACGTAGAGCATGTGACACAGGGTCATTATTTTATCTGATTCTCCTATAAATTCTAATATAGAAATTAGATTTTAAGTCATTTTTTAACAGAATCATTCTGGACAACAGGATTTAAAAGTCTGCATGCATTTCCCATCTGTCTCTTTTTATATCACAAAGCTGAAAACAAGTAAAATAAACAGCTCTGGAGGATAGATATATTTTTCTCATGTAACAGCACATTAAGCTCAGATGGCAGCGTGGCTGTGACATTCTCCTTTTATTCTGCTATATAGAAATATAATGTATCAATTTCTAAAAAAAATTTATATATATACACCCACATATATAATAAATTTTAAAAAACACTAATCATAATTTAACTGAATTGACCTTAAATTTTAGTGAGGAAATTTGAAATACATCTGTACTTTCAATAAATATTCTTCCTAAATAGATAACGTAAAAGTAAATCTTTTTTGTGGGTGGAAGAAAAGGCTTAAAAGGGTGATTAGCTTTTGCCTGACATCGATGTATTTGCAAATATAAAAAAAGTTTCTGTGCAATATACTAAGACATAACAAATACATTAAAAAAAGCTTAAGCAACATACTGCATCGTGTGTAAGTTCATGTTCCATCTAATCCTGAAAGCCGAGATGGAGATTCTTGAATCTATTCATAATTCCAGTTCAGCTGTTGCTGCTTAATATTTTTCTCTAGTTTCTATCAGCACATTGACCAATGTCTGAACATTGAGTTCTACAAAGGGGAAGCAGAAATATTTTAAAGTTACTTTATTCTTTAAAAACATTTAAATATTTTAAAGTTACGTCAAGGTACTTTGTTGTCCGAAAAGCAGCTCCGTGGCCCGGCGCGCAATGAGCCGATAGTCCCGCACGCACGAGAGACGTTTGCTCGCTTATTTCCGAGTTGAGCAAGGCCGGGTGCTCGGTGGTTTCCCACAAGTCGAGCTCCCTCTCCTGACTTTACAAACCACAAACCAACCAATCAACAACAACAACAACAAAGTATTTACACAATCAGTAATCATCCTTCTTACACTGACTGGTTAGTAATTTTGCACTTAATTTTGCTTACTCACTCTTCACCCCATATCTTCACCTGGGCAAGGGTCTTTTTGTCTTATGGGCATGATTTTTAGTATTATAATAAAGGCAGTTCACTTACGGATACATTCCACTCATCACTGTATTTCGTGGTCAGGACACAAAGCCTCCTCAGGGGGGCAGTTAACTTCTTCAACTGATGGAGATGTTGATTGAAATGAACTCTGAACTGAGCATACTGTTGCTGCAGTGCACAGCCTGCTGCTTATTTTAAGCAACTAACTTCCTATTAACAATATTTGATGTAACTCCTTTGCATGAGAACTAATCACAATCTCACTTTGAAGGGCTGAATAATACTGAGCTGACTGTTTTGCATGCTGGTCATTGTGGGTATATCCTTTTTTCATAGTCTATTCAAAATACTGTGACCAACAACATCTTTAAACATCTTACCTGACCTTCTGCATTGCTGGTAATCTCTGTATGAACAGCTCCCAGAAAAGTAATAATTATGTGAACTCTAATCACTTCTGTAGTCTGACTTCTGATGCCTAAATTTCAGACACGAAGATTCCTTGTTCCACCTGCAGCTACCTCTTCCTGAAGATGAGGATTTGCAGAACATGTGCACATATTCCTAGACTCCTCACTGCTGTAGGAACAGCTTTGTGAAAGATAGCGTTTTTGAGTATCTCCCATATGAAGCTTATGGGGGGTAGAAGAACTGGGATAGCAAAGTCCCTGATCAGTTGCATGCCTTGCTTTTGTATGTGCTTGTTGATTCCTCCAATTTATACTCTGCCCACCGTATGGCATTCTGACAGGGAAATTACTTGCTCGCACACCCCAGAACATGTGTCCTTCTGAATGCTCGCTCACTGAATTTGTTTCATGGGTAGACGTCCTTCTGTCAGAAGCAGATCCACTGAAGTCTCTCATTCATTGACACCACTGGGAGGGCTTCCAGTCTGAAAAGCAAAGAGTCACTGAGTGCAGACATCACTGGAAAGTCACTAGGTCTTACTGCATAGGAAGATGATCCTTCATCTGTTTGGTAACTGTATGAGTTAGAAGGAACGCATGAAGCATTTGCAACTGCTCATACTGAGACAAAAAACATTTGATTCTAGTTACGAGTTTTGTAAGAGAAAAGGAAATTAAAAGGGCACTGAAAATTAGTAAAATATTAAATTCCTATCTGAGAAGGCCACTACTCCAAGGTTGCAGTAAGTGTTCTTCTCCTGTTCTTCTTAACAACAAAAACATTTTTTTTCCATACAAAAATCAAGATCAAACTGCTAATCTGCATGAAGTTGTAAAAATTACACTTCTATTCAAAGTCATTTAACAAATCAGCAGAGTCCTAGTAACGGCAATTTGAAACTACAGCTATCAAAAAGGTGATAGCAGTTACTGGCAGCTAGGACATTAGTCTGAAATGTTTCACAAAGTGCATACTCAATTCTGTGAACCCCTAACTCACAAAGGTGACTTACTTTGTGCAGATTTTTCTTCTTCATCACAGCCTTTTTTGTTGTTCCTACAGCTATTAAATTTTTATGCAGAGAAGCTATGGAGGTTTATAAGAGTCAACAGAAAGAGAGGAACAACTCGTCCATCTCAGTCTTAACAGATTAAAGCTCTCAGTGTGAGTGGGTAAGAATATGTTGTCCAGACATCCATAAAAGAAAAAAGTGATACATCCAAATGTAATAGTTAAAGTATGAGCAATATTAGAAGAAAAGCTATGAAGCTAGGGATGAGCTGCAAAGAAGTAAGACGATCAGACATCAGGAAACAAAACGGAGTTCAGAATGAAGGAGGAAAAGCACATGCAGAAGAAAAGAAAACTGATGGAAGGTGATGAAGAACTTTAACAGAAACGCGCAGGGCAATTAATGTGCATGATACTTAGAAAACACAAGATAATTTTAAACATGTTTAACTAAAGGCTCTGACCTATATCTGAGCTGGTACTGTCTGACAGGTTGTTAATACAGTTAGCTGAACCACTTGTTCCTTCCCAGGAACCTCCTCCTCCTGGCTTGTGTCACACAAGGCTGCCTACATGACATGTGGCATCACCCATTTTCCCCAAGAATTCTTAGGATTCTGGATCATCTTTTCCCTGGAATTTTTAATACCTTAGATTCTCTCAGTACTACACTTTTGGAACTGTACATTAAACATTCACATGCAAAGAACTATCTCTGTCCAGATTTGTACAGAGCAAGGTAGTTAGATCTTACCTACAGACCTACTCAGTACGTACATACAGACTTACATACAGTTCGCACACAGACCTACTCTGCTAAGAAGCTCTTTACAAAGATTCTGACCAATATTGTTCAGAGCACTGTGGTGAGAATGTACAGCATAGTGCTCAATGTTTTAGAAGTTACTCAAAGTTTAGTTTGAACTGAAAATTAATGGGTCAGATTACTGGGCCATATTCTACCCCCTTCCCAAAAGAGACTAACAGAGCTCAAAAAAGGGTCTCTGCCACCTTGTTTTGCAAACCATCATATCACAAGGCACAATTCATACAAGTCATCGTATCCATAGGATCATAGAGGTGATTTCCTGTCCAAAAAAGCACCACTGTGTTAGGAACCTACAACACAATTCATACTGCTCTGCTCTCTGTTGAACCTGAGTAGTCTATATAACCTTTGACCATTTCAATTAAACCACTGTAACTACTACGAAGAACAAAATGTAGCATGTGGATTCTTCTTTCAGTTGGCAGTAAGCAGCCTATACACAGCAACAAGGGATATAACTCAAATGTATTGTATCAGGATGCAATTTTTGCATATGGGGGTTAGTTTTGCCTTTGTTCATTCCAAAGGACTTGCTGAAGAACCTTACCTTCCACTTTTACCAGTGATTCAGCATTCACTTTATGCTTTTTGTTGACTGAACAGAGATGGAGACAGCTGCATAGGTTTTCAGAGAAACCCAATTCCATATTAACATATATATATTTTTTCTCATTTACTTAGTAAATTACTGTAGTTATCTTAAGTATCTCCAGAACCACAAACAAGGAATTAATAATGTCTAGGGAACATTGTTAGTCTGACAATTCCCTTCTTCTTGCATTTCAAATGGGAGTGGAAGAGTGTCTAAAAATAAAACATTTTGTGTTATTACTTAGAATTTTAATGTGTTGTATATCACTAAAACCCTCTGAGTTCATTTACTAATTTGAGTCAGACCAAATATCAATTATATTCAAGTAATTCATAAACTTACATGAGGTACTTTCTCTTAGAGCACCCTCAATCTAAGAAGAAGAAATAAGTTTGTATTAGATTTTCTGATTAACATTTCAGGATAATAACTGGTGATTTTTCTATAGTCCAGTCCTCACTGGAACTGTCTTCAGAAAATGGGCATGTACTTTTATTTGTCCTAGAACAGTGTAACCTACAATTGTATAAGTATATATTTTTGCAGAGGAAATTTTCTTGCATATAAGAAAATTCTGAAGTTGAACAAACTAAAAATTGTTAAAGTAAAAGCAGTAAATTTCTGCAACACTGAATTCAGACTGTTTGAACATTTTCTACCTAAAGAAATCTTAACCTCTCTGCAGAACAAAAAATGTTGCATATTTTTAAAGAATTACAAGTTGTCTCCTGCAAAACCATTATAAAGAAAGAAAACTTAATATAAATCTCATTGCTTTTAGTATACACAAAGTTAGGGAGCAGAAAGATACCACTAATCAGAAAGAAACTTGTCTATCACAATTGGAAATCCACAAAGAATTGCCAGATGAGAACTCACAGGTATCTTTGTAGAGGTGAATCCTTCAGGAACAAGTTATCTAACAATGTATAGAAGAGATGGCCTTCACAGTGCTCAGGATATTAAGGCAAATTTTAAAAAGGTGTGTGGATATAAGATAAACCTAAAAATAACAGCATAAAATGAACTTACATAACTTACATTAAATTAAACCTCATCTAAAATATTATCTTTCATTTCAAAAGAAATGCAAAAGCATGCCATCTAGAAAACAACAGCAACAACAAAAACAAACCACATACCAACTAGAGGTTCTTCTCTTTTGGAGTTGTTCATAAAATCCTTCAGACAAGTCACGTCCTTTGTCAGGCCTTGCTTCACTAAGGTTAAACAAAAATACACATAAAGGAATATTACACTAAATAAGTTACATCAATACAAGCAAATATGTTATATATTTTGCATATAATTTCCATGGTTTCAAAGGAGTTTCTAACAGATACTTAAGCAGGACAAAATTAGTGTCTTCAGAAAGAGAACATAAGTAGAAGACTTCTCACAGACTTTAATTTCCTCAGAAAATACCAACAAAGTTCACATTTACAGCACTGATCATGAACGCTTTCATGGACAGAAAAGAAAACAGAAACAAGCAACAACAAAATCAAAGTAGCCTTTCCCTGTGAAAAGATCCCTCAATGCTTGCATAGCATACACAGACTGCTTTTTCATCTAAAACTCAGAAAACTTATTGCTTAGTTGAGAAAGAGCTAAGAGTCAAAATTTAATAAAGCATTTTAATCTTCAAGTCTAATAGAGAGACACATAATTTTCACTAATATGGTAAATAGTATAGCAAACTCTTCTTGTACTCAAGGCAGACCAGAAGCTGTGAAACCAGTTAATATGTTACGGAGTCTAAACTAGCAGTGTTTGAACCATGCCTACCATACCTTGCTCCTCATTAAGTTTTCAACACTTGGATTATACACTGTCCTAAAATGCTTTTACAGTACTTCTGGTGAACTTGGAGGGCCAGCAGAGTTAAGCTAAATCTATCTGCAAAAGAATCTCACATATCCATTAAGTGCATTCAGGTCAGCCAAAATAATAATAATAATAAAAATTAAAAAAAAGCCGGTTGAAGTATTAAAATACATATTTTTAAGGTTATTAGAAAATGTGCAGAAATAGAATCCATCTCCCTAATACATATAGCTGTATTTTAACATACTGATGAGCTTGCTAAGAAGAATTATAAAAATTGCCATTGCCAAGAGTTATAAAAAAATATCATGAGTACTGAACATCACAATACTGTAATTTTTCCCCCTAGGATGCCACATTAGGGTCACATAATGTTTAGTGGGAGAGAAAAGAAAACAAACAATGCACAAAAGGACCGGGAATTCCATGTTTTTTCTTAGATATTTGTTCCATTAAGAGTATTTTTTTGCTGCTAATTAAATCACACTCTAGTTTTGCAAATAAAAGTATTTTGACAAAGCGCCAGCACTTTTTTTATGCAGAAAAGCTATTAAGTGAACTGTGATAGTAAAACCTGATTAGACACTCCTTACCCTGGGAATGGTGAGGGCCCATCCTCATATAAAGGAAGAATTTCGCTAAAGTCTTACTCTGGTGTTCTGCCTTTATAGCAAGATGCAGCAGTAGCACACTGTTGGAAGTGACATGTAACAAGATGGTGCCATGTAACGACTTTCCAAATACAGGTTTTTACATTACAGAGTTCCCATGCATTGTGTTTCATACAACTGAAACCCAACCATTTCAACATTAGAAATACCAAAACAGAAATATCCAATTTATAGGCTTTTCTACATGGTTGATCTTAATGCCATACAGATGAACAGAAAACTCCCTGTACATCTGGCATTTTCAACTGCAGGTTTTGAAGTATGGTAAAGAGAGGTCAGACACATAGCAGAAGAGAGAACAGAGGATTAACAAACAAAACTCTTCACGGATCAGAGTATTTCTTTTTATGTAATCAAGTTGCAAAGTCTTGATTCTACATTCTTTTCTTTTGGAATACAGGAGGCATTTCTACCCTCCCAAGATATACAATGCAAGACAGAAACCTTGCATTCTTGTAGGAGTCAGAACTTCAGTCCTCCTTGTGCTTCACATACTGGTCACAGAACAGAAAATATAACACCACTTTTCTGCTAGTGACATACCTACCAAGGACTGTTCCCCAAATATGCAGAAAAAGGTGTTACATGCAAGGATTTCCTCTCTAGCAAACTGTCTAAGCAATAAAGCTAAGCTGTATGTGCTGAAACAGAATAAAAATATATATTATATATTATATTCCAGATATATTTAACACTTCTGTCTGCCAACTGCTCCTTCAAAAGATCCGGCTCTTTATTCTAATCTCATGAAATCTTTCATATTCCCCTATTGCTTTTTTTAGATCCATTATAATGAAAAGCATGCGTAAACTCACGCAAATCATCGTGTTTTCTAACCAGTTTAACATTCAACAGCTTTTCAAAGTATGTAATATAAAGCCAACACCAAATTTCCCGTGAACATTATTTTGTCTAAGTTAATTTTCTTTCCATTATTACCCATGGCACAACAACTCAGGAATAGTAAGGAGATGCATTCCTAAGAGGTATACCAAGCAGAATTAAAATATTACCTAATATTTTGTCAATTAAGCGTGCAAAGACTTGTTTGAAAACTTCCATGGTTAAGTTTCACATATTATAAAATGAAAATGAAATCAACTTTACCTAATTATATGATTAATAATCATTTCCTATTTTCCTAGATTAAATCAACTGGTCTGAAAACTGTTAGGAAAAAAAGACTGCTAAGTCCTGCTATGTCTTTACAGCAATTTCAAACACAAATGGAAAAAACTTAAAAAAAAAATCCTAAATAGTACCACACTAGGAAAAAAGGCATTGCACAGTTAAACATTTGGATATTTAATTCACACATTTTAAAATTACATCTGGTTTTATGAAGCAACATGTTATCTAGTCTATTCCTGCCCCACAAAACCTTTAATGCATCAATCTAGTAGGTGATAGAGCATTCAGCCTGCAAATTGCCAATAAAGATAAGTCAAAAAGTCAACTCTTACTTGCCTGTAAATTAACACACCAAATTATTAACCTATCATAAAATTCTATGAAATGGCTTTTTGACTATAAGTCTGTGCTTATGCTATGTTAATGAAAGAAACAACATAGTCTGAATGAAAGTAAAATTTCTATTCAACTGTTAATGAAACTGGGTAGGATGTTTGGGCTGCCAGGAAGATATTGAGGTTATTTTGCTGAATATTTACATCTTCCCCTTCTGCAGCATTCCTCTTAAGAACAGTATATGATTTATCACTTCAAACTATCATTTCAAATGGGCAATGTGAGAATTAGAATAAGGGGAAAAAAAAAATCTCTTCAGCTCATCAAAAACAACATTCCTGAAGCTTGTGTCAAGTGAAAAGTTAACAAACACATAAGTTTTTATTCTTTGGTTATACCTGTGTCACTTAAAACAAACAAACAAACAAAAATCAAAACAAACAAACAACAAAAGAAGAGCCTTTGTATTTACAGAAGCGATATGTTCAGACTGTTTACCTAAAAAAAAAATGCTGAGCAGTTTGAGAAGCAGCCACTTTCTAACAGCAGCATCAAGGTGCAGAATTTATTTCAGTCAACATACAGAGATAAAACTTCTCAGTATTCAGAAGTAATCTGGATAAATTTCTTTGATGAATCCTGCTTTGGGTAGGTACCCAACAACTCAGTTGATCAAAAACAATACAAAAGCACTGTACATAAACTCAAGCATTCCTACAGATTTGGTAGAAATTCAAGCCTCATTAGGGCAGCTTCTCTTAAAATAATGCTTTTCGAAGTAAAATGTAATGGGAAACACAGGCAAATGCCATCAGAATCATTCCACAAATGCAGCAATTCTTCTAACCTTTTCCTTGGGGTGTTGTACAGTGACTGCACATCTCCTGAGGAGCAGTCACTTCTTATGCTTTTGAAACTTCATCTAATGAAAGACAACCACTGCCATTTAAAAAACAAATAGGCAGTCAAAAGAGGCTAATGAGGAACTGCTATGGAAGTTACCTAGGAAATAAAAAGTAACAACCAAATATCCCCCAAAACTTCTTGTACCAGCAAGAATTGTTTGTCAGGTCATGAAAAATATTGGGGTATTATCTTTAAAAATAAGAAGTGGTAGGAACTTTTTGAGAGCCTCTCCTTCATTCCCTACAGATTCTGGATTTTTAGCTTTCTGAACATCTCTGCACTGCAATGCAACAGGAAGGGATAAACATACAGTGCTTAGGTGGAATGATGAGGCTTAGGAGAGAGAGAACTATATCCTATATTGTAGAATCACTGCAACTTCATTCATTTTTACATCAAAGGGATTGGAAAAACAATGTAGGAAGTCATCCACATTCCATTAAGAACAGCTATACATATCCACATATGTATACACATATGTATACATATGAACAACTAATATAAGAAGATTCATATGCGCAGGTATTCTTTACTATATTCAACTAAAATATTAATTCAGGCTTATACTGTCTGCGCTTGATCTACTGCTGCACATATTTAATACGTGCACTAAAATAATATAAATAAAATAAATTAAATCCACTGGAATAATATAAATACAATACAATAATACAATACAAAGAATGTAATACATTTTAACTCAAAAGTTTCATCCTCTACAGATGACAGAACTTTTAAAATTGCCATAAAAACCTCACAGATTTGAAAACTAGCAAGTAAGGACCACAATACTACATATATGACAGCCAAATCCACCACATTGCAGGCTACTAAATCTTATGGGGCCTGGCCAAGTTCTTCACCACATTAACAGTATCTCTCACATACAGGTTTGCTCTACTACAGCTAAACTAGAACCACACAAATTTCTGTGAGCACAGTCTTCAGTACCATAAGCCCATATTTAGCCTACATTCTGAAAAGATAACAAGAAACCTACTCACTTCACAATAGTATATATTTTTTTTCAGATTCCAGTTTAGCATCTTCTCTTAACTTCTTCGTTTACAGTCACCCTGCAAAACTAGTTCACTACACACAGGAAAATGAAAGTCTACTTCTTGCTTAGGTGTTACTTTTCAGTAAACAACTTGGGAGCAGAAAAGAAGGAACTGTTACTTGGATGAAATACATAAGGTAAGTTGAATTTTCCAAGGCAAACGTGAGCTCTTTCATCACTAGAATACCTTTACGACCTTAAGCTTTCCCTAAATGTGGCTCTTCATGTTTGTCTTTCTTAAAACCCTTGATGGAAACGCTGCAGACACAGCACCCGGTGCTGGCACCTCCTGCTGTGAGTGGCTGAGGAAGCCGAGGTACCTCGGAGCCACTGCGCTGCCTCCCAGCGCGCGACTGAGCGGGCGAGGAAGGCAGCCGGGGCAGCGCACGGCCCAGGAGAAGCGGACAGCGAGGCCACGGAGCCAAGACTCGAGCCCGCCACATCCTGCACCCCCTTCGCCGCTCCTGCCTGCTGAGAGGAGGGTCGCTAACAGCGCAGCCCTGGCAGGAGTGTGTGCCTCCCGCGTGCGGAGGGGCCTGTCCCGGGAACCAAAAGGAGTTGGTTATTGACCAGTAACCATGCACTAACCAGCCAGAGGCAGAAGTGGGGCGACGTGAACTGTTAAGATAACTCTCTCAATGAGCTGTCGCTTTTGCGCATGCTCCAGCCACTCCCACCCCATCTCTCTCTCTCCCCTCTCCCTCTTCCCCTTCTTTCTCCCTTATTCCCCCTCTCCCCCAATCTCTCCGCCATCTTCCCTCCTCTCACTTCTCCCCTCTCTCTTCCTTCCTTTCCCCCTTTCTTCCCTCTTTTCCCCCGCTCTTGTCCTCCATCCCTCCTTCTCTCCTCCCCCCTCTCCAGTCTCTCTCATCTCTCCCTCGTCT
>VZSV01000310.1:404284-482027 GCA_013398735.1 Nothocercus julius
TCTCCTGTTCCTCTCCTCTACCCTCTCTCCTTCCTCTCTCTCCTCTCTCCCCTCCCTATCTCCTCCTCCCTCTCACCTCTTCTCCTGCCCCTGTCTTCCCCTCTCCCCCTTCACTCTCTCCCTCTCTCCCCTCTGCCCCTCCATCCCCCCTCTCCTCCCTTTCTTACCTCACTCCCTGCTTTCCCCCCCACCTCTCTCTCTCTCATGCTCCCCCTCACCTCTCACCCTCTCTCACTCATGCGCGTTTCACCCTGCCTCTTTCTTGTGCAATCTCCTCTCAGGAAGGCCTCTTGCCCACAGTCTTCCCCTCTCTCTTGTGTGTGCTCCCCTTCTCTTTCTCTCTCTCACAAACACACATCCCTTCTCCCTCTTGGGCCCCCTCTGTGTCTTGTGCCCATCCCTTCTCCTCTCTCTTGCATTCATCCCCTCCTTTTGTACCTCTCCCTCTCACACATGCATCCCTCTCCTGAGCACGGTGCCATTTACCGCTCTCTCTCACTTGTGGGCCCTCTTTCTCATGCATATATGCGTGCTCCTCTTCCTCTCATGCACACACCTCCTCTGTCTCCTTCTCTTACATGCCCCTCTCAGATGCACATGCCCCTTCTCACTCGTCTGTCTCTGGTGTTCCTCTTTCTCCCTCCTTACGCACACTTTTCTCCCCCTCTTGCACTTGTCTCTTTCTCCCCTCCTCTCATCCATGGTGCCTCTCCCTCTCTTTCTCGTCCCTCTGCCTCTCCCTCACCTCTCTTGCCCACTCGCACACATCTTGCAGCTTTGAATGTGTCTGGTTAGTGAAACATTAACTCCTGCAGGGGGCTGGCACTCTAAAAGACAGAGAAAAAAAAATCCTGCATGATTTTAATTTAAATGCAAATATTTATTTTAAAATGTTTTCATTTTACATTTCATACTAGTAATAAATGTAAAACATAATTTAGGAAATACACTTGAAAGCAGACTGAGCAAACAGTACAAAAAAAAAAAAAAAAAAAAAAAAATCAAAGTGCACCTGTTTTAATGAAATTCCAAAATATAAAATCCACATTTTACTGCCTATTTCAATTAGCCTGCTATTAATATATTTTGAAGCCTATTATAATTGTTGTATACAAAGCAGCATAGTTGATACGGGGTAGGTTACACATTGTGAAAAGAATTCTCATTCATTTTGTCCTCTCAGGAGTTGTTTGGTTCACTGCCCCAAAAGTAGCTATTTACAGGAAAATTTTGTGTGCCTGCTATCTGCTTGCATAAATAGATTGCCTTTGGAAGCAGTATGCTTGCCTAAATTGCATGCATAAATGCACACATGCACAAATAGTTGCATTTTCAAATCATATGGATGATTTTATGTTGTTCTCTTCAGAAATGAGAACTTAAAAGCAATTACATCAATAATGTTGGCAGCTGGCCATGCCCTTCTTCTATGGTCTTATTTTCAATTTAGGAATTTAGGAGGGAGCAAGGCTGGCACTTCCAAAGGATAGATTAAAAGCAGTTTTTTGAAGCAGATTATGCCCCTTTTCAAAGTATTTACTAATATTTTTAATGTACATTTCTGTAACAGTCAGAGGTCTTCCCATGATGTCAGACTTCATAGTTGTTCTAATCTCAAAACCTAAAGCGGACTCACTAAAACACTGCACTGCACTTTTTGTATAATGCTCTCATACCCTTCTTTTAAAAACACATATATTGAAAGTGCACTTGCACAGCAAAAGATTAGGCAAATGTAGAAAAAAAAAGGAAGCAAAAGAGAAAATGGTTTTCTGGATTTTTGACATCAGGTCTAAACACAAAATAGTTTCTCAGTACATACATGCAAAACTAAACTGTTGGTGGTAACTCACTTTCTTGGCAGTACATCTTCCTTAACAGCCTACGTTCCACTAGCAAAATTACTTTTTTTTTTTTTAGTCTAGTTGTAGTTACTCTAAGATTTTTTCAGTACCTCTGTCTTGTTAGAGGGGTGGAGGAAGTGGGGGATTGCACTTTTGCATAACTTTGCTCTTCTGGCAAAACTTTACAGCAGAAACAAAGTAGAAAAGAGGGAGGGCAGACAGTACCATCCTTACAGAGGTAGAAAAGGTGGAGTTAAGAAAAAGAAGCACTCAGATACATGCAACCAACTTTAGGGAAGAAATGTTCTTCAATTACATTAAGAGGCTGCTGAGATGTGTCGAAGAAACCTTTCAGAAAAGGGAAAGTTATGGACTATACAGAGGAAAAATCTTTTTATTCGTGTTGAGAGTAGAAAGGAGATCGAATACTCTTATTGGGAACTGAGATAACTTTTGCCATTTTCAAGTACTTTTGTAGAAAGATTTTTTAAAAAAATGTCACTGGTTGCCTCTTGAAAATATCCTCATCTCAGATTTGAAGTTAATGAAGAGAATCCATGGATGATGACAAAGAAGGAAAATGAAGTGCAGAGGAGAGTAATAAGATAAAGAAGCGCAAAAGCAATATGTAACTTAAAAAAGAAGAGGAAAAGTGGCAGAATTAATATTCTGTGAAATTAATATGTCTCTTCTGTGTGAGATGGGAAGCTCAAGGAGAACTTTGCCATAATCTATTAATTAATTAAATACTGAATGTGATGAGACTAGCTAAGCAGCTGATGTTGTTTAGGTTACATTACATTTCCCTCATGCTAAGACTTTGGAATAGCACAATTCTGTCAATATAAATCTAAAACTGCAAGTTTTTATTGTTACACAGCTGTCAGCAGAGCCCTGTAGCACCTGTTGATCAGGTTCAGGATGCTGGGTTAGAACACCTTGTGAATGATTTGGCAAAAATGACCAGCAGCAGAACAGTTAATGCAGAAGCTGTTTTTATGTTTTTCTTTTCTTTTCCCAGTATTTCCAAGACTAACCCCAGGAACGGAATAGGAGCACTTCATGTATCCTAGAATGATATTTTCTGTCTAACTGAGAAATACAACTTAGTGTTGAATAACCTCAAAACTTGTTTTCAAGCAATTCTTTTCAGCCTGAAGAACCATACACATTTACAGGAAAAAAAAAAAAAGATTTTAGGTTACAGTTACTGACAATGGATGTTGAAAAAATGTCATAGAATGCATACACCTTGACAGCAGTAGAACTCTCAGAGTGATTCTCCCCACTCCACCTGCAAAAAAATTTTTGACAATCTTGATTTCTCACCAAACTCTCTCTGCCAAAAAAGCCAAAACAGAAAAGAACACTGATCTCTATACGATTTTTTTTTAAAAAAAGTAGTAGTTTGTGTTTTTAACAGTTTAGAGCAGATCACTAATGATTTGTCCAGTACTATTAACTTAAGTATACATTTCAAACAGAAATTTTAAATTTTACCTAAATTCAAACTATGTTTGAAGAAACTCGAATTGATCTCTGTTTACTTCTTAATGCAATTTGCAATTGGCATAACACTTGAAATGTTCTTACATTTAATTTTATCAATGTGCATTCTATATAACCAGAAAAGTTGAATATGAATCTTGAAAAAACATGGTTACTTAAATCAATGTGGAGCACATAGTTCTTGAGGAAAAAAAGTGACAAGATAGTGAAAGAAAACAGAAACAGAAGGAAAAGACATAGTACCTTGTTTTTGGTGGGGAGAGAGTATTGTAGGGAAATATATTTATAAAGACAAGAGCATATTGCCATATATATTCAAAGTATAAAAACATATTTATCATCATGGTAGGGACCATGAACATAAAACAGTTATAGCCCTCTTGCAATGAAGCTGAAAATCTTGCAACTGCAAGCTGAGCTTGGCCACCTTGCAAGCTTCATGTTACAGAAGTCTCAGCTGTGCTGTGATTTCACATAGCACTCTGCAAGGATGAAAAGGGAGGAGAAGCCTCCAGGCCTCCTAGTGAGAAGTTTTCGACAATCTGGTTTGTTTTTAGTTTCTAGTTTTTTTCCTCAATGTAATCAGACAGTCTTTCCTTTCCATTCTGAACATTCAAGACAGCTAACAGAAACAAAGGAGAATAAAGAACCAGGAAAAAAAAAAAAAAAAGAAAGAAATAGAAGAAAAAATACCCCAAAATTCTATTCTTCCATCATGCTGGGTTAGGGTTTTTTTAGTTACATGACACTCTCATGAAGGAAAGTGGGTACGCTACTCTTTTCTCCTCTTCCTAAGGCAATGTATGTATTTATAGAGAAAACTATGTCAACTGAAGTGTACTACTTCAGTTGAAATATCATACACTGTTAAGGCAAATTAATGGCTTTTGTGAAATAAATGGGTGACTTTGTCTTGCTTAAATTCCAATATGGCTTCAGCACAAAGGAGTTAAGAAAGGCTTCTAGACAACAGAAGCAGAATTTATCCCACAGAATATTCCTTGCCTCAGGTGTGGTGCCCTCAACCTAAATATTTTAAGTACTAGGAATATCAATTGCACGTGTCCTGTCAATCTCAATGCCACATCAAAGCTCAGTACTAAAGGTCATACTGTATTTGCTGATGCATTAATGTCACACCTATAGACAGAGCAGGCTTGTTTTCTAAGGATTTTAAGAATGTATAACGTATTCTAATGAAGAGTAAATAAAATACATACTTTACACTACCATATTACAATGGGGTAGTGTGAAGTAAGTCTTTCCTGCAGAGAATTCAGAGATAGTCCTTAGATCTTCCATTTCACTTCTTAAATCTGCAAACTGAGGACCAGCGAAAACCAATTCATCCCTTGCATGCTCCTACCCACATTCCAGAATTTCAAAACAATGCTCTATTTTGTTTTGCAAAAATCCTAAAGTACATTACTGACAGTGTTACATACACTGGAGAGATGCTGCAGTTACAGCCACTGGCTTGACT
Source organism: Nothocercus julius (assembly GCA_013398735.1). Taxonomy (NCBI): domain Eukaryota; kingdom Metazoa; phylum Chordata; class Aves; order Tinamiformes; family Tinamidae; genus Nothocercus; species Nothocercus julius. The sequence continues at coordinate 409,121 of VZSV01000310.1, forward strand.
GCATCCCAGCAAATTTAGAGGAAGTAAGAAAATCCTCTCTTTGGACTGCACAAATTTACCTCTCTCTCAGACTAGGGCAGGTTCCCAGGTAAGAACAACGGCTCGCAGTGGTGTACTCCACTTGGAGTGATACTTGTACAGCGCTCAGCAGCTGTCCACTTACAGGTGAAATTAGGCCAAACTCTTAACCAAGCTTCAGCACTGATAATAATCTCAGTTCTCTGTGAATTAAGTAACTCTTAAAGGGAGACACTTTTTCAGGGATTTTAGAACTCTTTACCTTCCATGCTGAAACTCAACAACAACAAAGCCCTAAAAGCCCAAACTAAGAAGTTAATGCTATTTCATCCTCTGGAGAGTTTACAGCTTAAGAAGTTTGCAAGCTGTACATGAGTCAAGTATTACAATGGAAGGCACATACTGGAGAAAGAAAAGCATTTCCTTTAGCCTGAATACTCCTATTTGAATCCGGCAGCGTTTGACTAGCTTTTGCATCTGATTTTTTTTTTTTTTTTTTTTTAATGTTGTTAAAACAAATACACTGGGAGGCTCCTAAAACAGATTTTGCAGCAGTGCTTGGGGGATGCAAATACCAGCTCATTTTTTTTTTTTTTTTTTTTTTTTGCTTTAATTTTCTCTGTTCTTTCCAAGTGGTGTAATACTCCAGGTGCTTACAAGAAACTGATCCTGGTTTACTTGCAGCAGCAGTTCATCATTGTTCAAAAAGAATAAAAGGTGCCAATCTTTTCATAAACTTCATTCTTAAGACAACTGCATGAATGCGTGCGATAACGTAGATCAGAAGGAATTCCTTTTATTTATTTATTTATTTTTTTAATGAGACCTGAGATTAAAAACTTGGCAGCAAAATAAATGGAGCAAATTCAAATGTATTGCATAAGATAAGCTATCTCGTGTATTTCTCGGATTTAGACTTTATGGAAACACAGGGAAGTGAACTTGAGTACTTCTACCCAGGCAGGAGCCAACAAATGACATTGTGTTTTAAGTTAAACATTCATTCATCCTCCAAAAGTCTAGGAAGAAATACTGCTATTATTTTTGTAGATAATGCGTTAGCAACAGGGAGGTTTTGCAGCCCCCCTGAGTTATGTGGGACTATATACTATACGCAATAGAGTAGTATCTGATTTGCTTGCTCTGAACCATTTGTGTGACTGATCTTAACTTCATGTAACATGAACACTGACAGACCAACTTGCACTGTAAGGTTCACTCTATCAGTCCCATCTCTAGAAGAGGTCTGATGTTACATTACAGCTACTGTTAGGAGTATTAGGAATATGAGGGCTGTCTCAAATAAAAGGCAGCATGTAGCCAACAAGGAATAGATTCACCTGGACCAGAAACGGCACTTTCTCCTGTGTTAGGTACAATCAGATTAATTAGGGCAGATCTGAGCTGCTGCCCTTGCTGTCCACTCTTGCCTTTCTGCGGAGAATTTTTTCAGGACAGTCATCAAAAGGTGCATGTGTAAGTTATCATCTTAGGCATTTCAGTGCAAAGTGGAGTATTTGAGATTAAACTGTTGGTCATAAGCACTTAACTGACATGTAGGAGAAGTATGTATTTCTGCCAACTCTAATGTACGGGCAGTAACCTCTACCAAAGAGAGACAGCTGTGGAGCACAGTAGCCTCCTGGGTGCCATTCCCTCTGCTATCACATAACTACTCCCCTGCCTGAAAACTATGCTTATCCCATATTTTTTACAGCATTAAGGAGAAGTTTATGCCACTCTGCTGGTATGTAAAGCCATGCTCTCAGTGGCTAGTAGATATAAAAATGAATACATTATGATTATTTATAACATTTTGAAAATGAAAACATTCACTAAACACATTTTTTTAAAAAGCACATATACATGTAAGCTTTAAAAAAGAGTTTTTCTATATATGTGAAAGTGATGTGAAATTGAAATAGTGCAATCTTAAAACAAAAGTTAGTGCAGGAGTTAAACAGCAAAAACAGAAGTCTTGGGGAAAGTGAGTTCTTAGCAGAAATATATTGCTATCTAGGTACAAAGGAAAACATGGATCTGTTTTCAAGAACCAACACAGATATATCCAGTTGGCTTCCAGTGAAATTAACTTTTTCACTGGGGACTGAAACTATGAAGCTTTTAAAAATACCTAATTTTAGTGTGGGACTTTTGATGTCAGGTGACAGTAACTGGCTGCTATTACTCAAATTTAAAAATACCATCATTAAAAAGTGCATTTCCTTTGTAACTGTGACAAGTAATATTTCCCCAATTATTTTTCTCCTTTTTTTCTTCTCATGTACATTTAACAACATTTTGTAAATCATTTACAAAAGTGGACAACACCCTATTAGTCAGTCTTTCAAACACCAACACGAAAGACTTTAAAATGGAAAAGCTTTAAAAAGGAAAAATGTGTACTAAAACTTTACTATTGTCAGGAAAAATAGGGAAAGACTTCAATACTGGAAATAATTTTTGATTAGTTTTATTAAAATTATTTGATTTTAAATTAATGCTAACCTTTCAGAATAAGAAATTGCATCTGGGAAATGTTTGCCTGTTGTGACTAATGTTGAAATAAAGGAATAGCTGATACTTCTTATTGGAGTAGTTAAAAGCAATGCAAAGACACCTAAGGAAAATTCTGACTATACAAAAGACTATATTTTGTCTTTGCACAGAGGCATCACATCAGCTTGTGGAGGCAAGAGAGAGAACAAAGGCAAGAAATGGAAATAGTCAGACCTTGTAAAGAAATTTAGATTTACTGAAGACAAGGAGGTTGATATAGGCAAATCAGCAGGTACACCTGTGCAATTACTAATGATTTTTCTGTATTAATTATTAATTATTTTATCTCTCAGTGTTTCTGAAGACTGCTAAAAGAATGGCAGTACACAAAGGTGTGTGAGTAGAGTTGTGTGTATGTGTCTGTATTTCTTACATACACACACATATGCAAATACATAATTAAAACCTTTCCTCTGGCTTGTAAATTTTAGTAACTCACTTAACCCAACTAGGAGAGAATCTACAACTTGTTGTTTTAATGTTATAAATATTTCAAATGTAATAAAATCTATTGTAAAAATGTACATTCGGTTGTTCTATGAGGCAGAGAACCTGCTAATGTATTTTCAGAGAAGCTCATATGTACTCCATTCTGTCCATTATCAGACAATGGTGGAGACTCCAAGGGCTCACGCTTGATTGCTTGAACCAAGCATGGATTTTTGAATTCACATTGCATTTTTAAAATCTCGTTACTCTGCTCTTCCACTGAATTTGGGTTATAGAATTGATTGTAGAATTCGGTACGTGGCAGGTCCGGCAAGCTTTCCAAACATGCAGAGCTCGGAGGGCAAAATGGAGCCATCTCCCTACTCCATAAGCCCTTACAAGACCTGTTCAAGTTTATGTTGTTGGGATGATTTGTTACAATGCACTGCCAATTATGCTGTGTATAAACACAGTGCCTTGGTTTCTGACAAGGTGAAACTTGCTCACAGAGGTCCGGTTCTGTTTTAAGGTGCACTATATTGGAATAACTGAACAGCTGCTTTCTCGCTGTGCCACTCTCATCCAACCAGGCTCGATTTTGTGATGTCAGGAAGTTATCAGCAATGTTTTCAGAATCAGAATCGTACTCTGTTTTGATAGGCATATCAAATGGAAACACTGTGTCACAAGGAGACCCTGAGGATATTACTGATCTCTGTAATTTCATATGATCTGTAGGACAGTTCTCCATATGTCGCTGTTGTAAGCCTGAATGAGATTGGCAGCTTTCTGCACTCCCCCAGTGAGAAGGGCAGGTGGATGCGAAATTTAAGAAACTTTGGTCTCTGTTATATAATGATCCAGCTCTTCTATTTGAACATGTATTTACTCGTTGATTTATAGAACAAGAGTTTGAGTTCCTTAGAGTCCAACTACTGTTTGTGGTGCAGTTGTTTTGAACACCTAAAACTGATGCATTAGAACTGAGAGGTTCCTCTAGCACAAAACACTCATCATTTGTATTAGGTTCAAACTTCACTTTGACATTATCATGTTCATTTTTTACTGCTGTCCAGTTAAGATGCTTCAGTTGGCCCAGGGTTTCAATGGCACTGTTAAAAGAAAGTCCTTCCAGGTTTCCTTTCAAACTGGCAAAAGTGCTTGGTATCTTCCGTTGCTTGTCTTCTTCCCTTTCAATAACAACAGAGAAAAGCACTCAATCAGAGGTTTTCTGTGACATGAATGGAGTGGTCTGACATACACTACAAGTGATACTTTGTCATTAACTTAATAAGAGACTCTCACACTGTGGTCCATATAACCTTTATATTTAATCAGGAGAGAAAAAGTAGTGGGCATACATCTGGGCATGAATGTGTACATCTCTTTGTGGTATTGTTTTATTTAAATTATAACATGCATCTTTTTCATTTTGGGTACATACTTCACAAAGACCTTATATGTCATAGTGCTCTGCGTGCAGTATGGTACCGACACACTCATTCTTCTGCTAAAAATATATCTAACAAGGAATCATTAGGAAACATAAGAACTTTCTGATTAAAGTGATTTGAGTAAGAGCTATGGTGGTCCTCCATTTTGAAAGCACAGTCAGTTGAGAGAGAAGAAAATGTCCAATTAAGTGTCCAGAATAGACAGAGATGCTCATATTTGGGTAGGTTTGTTTTGGTCTAAATGAATTCACGTTGTCTTTTATTTCTAAGGTGGTGAGCAAATTTCCCTTATCTATAGTTAAAGTATTCAAAATTAATTAAAAATTTTGACAAAGAGAATTGGTTCAGTATCTACGTTACCCACAGTCTTCTTGGAACTTTAACTAAAACAGGCAGGATCAATCTTATAAAACCACATTCACTATGAGAGCAAGAAGCGGTATCAGAATGAGAAACTTGGCATGAAAAAACGAGAAATTAATGAGCATTTCAGATACCGTTTTTTGTTTTAAGTCACTGTCAGAAACTCTTTTCCTTGGGTTTGGACTCAATGTGCAAGAATTGCCAGTAGAGGGAGCGCATTCTCTCCACAAAGAGAGAATATCCCATCGCAACAGATGCACACCAAGCAAAGAAAATACTTCATTTCTTTTTCTGCATGAGATATTAAATATTTTCAATCCTCTTCTAAATATTATTGAAGTGTGATAATCTAGAATCTGTCAAATAATACACATTCACTGCAGAACGAGTTTCTCAGGAAATGGTCTAACTATAAAACAATGGATTGGATGAAATGAAAAAGCAACAAAAGCTTACATCTCAAGCAAAGAATTTTGCAGCAAAATAGTATCTAGTAAAAATTCTCAAAAGAATGTATGTTTCCAGGAAGACATTTTAACAAAGAAGTATTATTGTGGATAAAAACAACTGTTTCTACCACGACAGTAAAGGTAAAGGATTCCACCACCTTTAGGATGGAGGACCTTTACTATTCACATGAATCCTAGGAGATATGCTGTCTGCAAAAGATACCTACTCAGAAGTTCAAAGAAATGGAAGAGCAGGGATGAAGAACAACCTATTAGGGAGGAAAGGAAAAAAATAGATGGAGAGGTCCTCTTTGAACCCAAACCTGTGGATCTTCCACTCCAAACCTAGAGCCTACAATCACTTAGAATATAAACATCCCTGTCTAGATTACATTGAAAGGTCTGCAACAAAAAACATGAGTTCAACTCATGTTCAAAAGAACATCATCCAATGTTAAAACAAATTTAGCTGCAAAGTAAAACAAGCCCCAAAATAAGTTTTTGTGCAAAAAAATCAAAACATCCTAGTAACCAAGCATTTTGTTTTTGGAATACTCTATTTTAAAATATATGTGTTTAACTTTAGGGAAAATAACGAAAGTAGATAGAAAATATTATTCAGGATTTTAACAGACATTTTATATGATCCAGGACAAAAATGTATGCAGGAGATGTTAAAATTTTTCTATTAATTTTTCCATTTATTAAGTACACCAAGCTCTTCTCACACAGCTCTTGTCTTAAGCCACTACAGTTCTTTTAAAGATCCTAAACAAAAAGAATACATTTGATTTTTTTATGAAATATGGACTTATTTCAGTATGGGCAAATGTACTTACTTCAACATTTGCTGTTGCGCAAGGACATACTCTGAACAACCACTTCGATACAGAAGCTGAGTGTTAGCTTGAACCCAGAACCAGTGATCTTCATTTGTTTGTATTTTGACTAGGGAAATGCCATTTTCTCCATTATTCTTTGCTATACAATATAAAAGAAAATACATTTTAATACAAGCAGTATTTAACAGCTTTGGTGAATGCTCACTAGGTTTTTACTGTTTTGGAATCATCATCACAATAAAGGACAAACCAAAATATGTCACAGAACTAGGCAAACTATAAACACACACAACCAAAACCAAAACAAAACAAACAATCAATCAATCAGACAAACAAATCTAATGGGGCAGACAGGAACCCTCAAACTGTAACCAGAGATTTTTTGTTATTACAAGTTCATTATCATTTTTCTCTCTTAGTAATAGATCAGTGAGAAAATATTAATGAAAAATGGTGCTACAAGAGGAGTGATTTATAAGAAGTGAAACCTTTCAAGCTGGTGCAACAAAAGCCTCTATGGGAGAAGGATTCGCTCTTTGGAGAAGACTTACCATCAAAGTTACCTCTTGCAAAATCTGAATTACAGCATAGACTCTTATCAGACTCCAAAACTGAAAAATCATGAGTCAAAAACATAAGCAAATCATGAGTTTTAAATACAATAAATGGTAATCTTCCTCCTGTTTCCTGATCTTTGGAGGAAAGTAACATTTGTGTCACATTTTCCTCAAAGAAATATAGGTATTATCTTTTATTATGTGAAATGCAATGCTGTAATTTTAATAAAGTGTGTTTTGTGTATTTTTGTTTCTTATGATTTTTAATATAACTGTAACAATGGCATTTCTGAATTAGGCTGATTCATACTACTGTCTTTTCAAGTGGACAGGTTTATATACAGAAGGGAAGTTAGAGATTAAAAAACAAAACAAAACAAATCTCCCTCCCAAAAAATCCCAGAGATATAAAGCACTTGGACCAAAAGATTAAAAGCTTAACAAGTGAAAAGAAAAGGCAAAGTTCTTTCTCCATAAACTATATACAAGCTAGGAGAACTTAGAAAACACACCTTTGACTTGGTTTTCAGCACTCTGTAACACATTAGGGAAAGCTGCACCTTCATGATGACTATTTCTTCCATATATTTCTGCTGCTTCACATAGACCTGAATTAGCTTTTGAATTGCAGCTACAGAGGACAAATTATGAAAAATTCCAAGTCAGTGAATGACAACATAGTATGTTCACAAACTGTGAAAGATGTGATCTTCAAGCTGTCAACTATGAACAAGGACTAATGTTTGTCTATGTTTCCTGCATCATATGGATGCTCAAACTGGTGTATGACTGGAATTCTGCATTTAATTATGAGGAATAGGTATGTTTAGGAACATTCCTCTCACCACTTACTATTTCCAGAATAGTAACCTTCAGCTTGAATCGAGACAAACATTATGCATATTTGGCTCTGCCTATCTTAGGCAGAACTATCTTAGTTCACTCACCAGCAGTGCGTTCAAGAGCTAGCACGACTTCAACTTGCAATAATCATCATGTGATTTTAATGGATCTCTTCCAATCTTTAGTTCTAAATGCATAGTAGGGCTGGTAAAAGGTGTAAAGCCTGTGAAACTACTTTCCAATTGTTTATAAAGACCAACAGAAAATTAGTGTCTATGACTTTCCCCACCATTCCTGGCTAGCACACCTCAGGCCTGAACTAAACAAAATACCAAAGGTAAATGCATACTTCATTCTTCTCAGCTATTACATTCTAAGCCACAGTTCAGTCAGTTAACAAAATTTAAAGTAAAACACCTCTCTTCTAGAAGCTGAATTTTGATCATTAGCTAATTGCATCTGGGCTACTGAAAAGCTAGCAGATGAGAAATGACTTTTGATCATCTCTATTCAAACTCTGACCCAAAAACCTGCATATTCTTTTACATCAGACTTCTAACAATATAGTCCTTGTCAAAAAATATATTAGATATTAGATGTGTGGGTAGTAATTCCGCACATACACAAGCATATTCTGGTTAAAAGTCACTGTGATGCTGTCAGTCACACTGATAAGCATTTTACTTCACAACAATAGACTTTGTGGCTGTAAGCTCATCTTTAGCCTTTAACCAACAATGGAAAACACAATCTTACTCTGAAACAACAACTCTGAAATGTTCATAAGTCTCTTGTAGTAATTAAATTAATATATATATATATATATATATATACACACAAACTAATTTGTGAATACTGCTTCTGGTATTCTGTACCAGAATTCTGCAGACATAAGCACATACACATGAGTGCACATATTCAGTTTTCTAATATTTTTCTTTCTTGTGTTTACTTCCAAAATGCCCAAGATCTAGTAATTGTGCTACTGGAAGTTACTGAACTTTGAGAAGTCTCAATAAAAATATTTTTAACTTTTCAACTCCTGTAACTTGTAGAACAAATTATTGCTTTAATACCTTCTAAAGGCTGTGAAGAAAAATCTGGATAAGCTATTCACTTTGCTAAGAAAGTGTTTTTAAATACAGTTATTTACCATAATCTGTGCTTTTCACATATTTAATATGCATAAAGCCCATGGTATAAATACTAAAGGATTAATTTAAAAATACTTTGTATTCACTCCTGCTGCATCATCAGCTTTGTGTTTTGCTTTCACAAGCAGGCTTTTCATCCTCATCTCTGTCACAGAAGGGAGAAGAAGTGGCACCACTATGCAGAATAAGGACAACTGAGGTGGCAATACTGTTCCTGATGAGGACTTCTTTCTTTGTCCAAAGAGAAACTTTAGTTTGCCTTGAAACTGCATTGTCTGTATATATATATGTAAAAGAAAACAAAACAAAAAAACTACCATAAACATCCATGTATAAAACATTTTAACATTTTAACATTGCAATATTTAAAATGCTAATAAGATATATAGACTGTGACATTTAAATAAAACCAAAACTAGTTTTGAAAAAGAGAAAAGCCCTGGAATTTCATTATTTTCATACAGCTTAAACCACACACTTTCAGAGACATGGTGAGTGGAGGCACTACCAATGGTAAAATGAGATATCTGAGGCTGGTTGTTTTTTCATCCTATATGTTTAAAGTAGAAGTTCTGCATTATGTTCTGTTTACCAAGACTAGAAGCTTATGAAGCAAACAGCTATTTCCTGTACACCTGAGTTTGACATTGGAATTATTTTTTTCCATGCTCTGTTCTCTCCAGTAAGATGATTCTTGCACTTGGTCTAGGAAGTATATGGACTGGCACAACCAACCCAAGGGCTCTGCTGGAAGACACCAAGGGAAAAGGCATATATCAAAATATTCAGATATACAGTACATAGCTTGGAAGGAATCATCTATTCCTGTTTCAAATCACCATATAAGCAAAAGGCAGAGATCTGCAGAGGATATCTTGACAACAGGCTCTTCCCTCTCCGACCAGAGTTCTCCTTCAAAGCAAGTTCCTATAGAAAGCTCTGTATTACTGCTGATATTAGAGAAGCCTAGTCTGTAGGGTAAATGTGACCAATCTCATCATCCTTTCATCAGGATGGTTTATGCTGCAATTCTATTTCCTTAGCTTGCCAGGTTAAATATGGTCCCTCATTTTGTACATGACATTTTCTATACAAAGAAACAAGATTTGACTTTATTACAAGCAAATGAGGAAGTGATTTCTAGAAATAAGCTGCTCCTCTTCTAGCAAGCATAATTAAGCAGTATATAAGAGATATCCTAATCTGTTTTTTATTATGAAATGGAGCACAGGTGCTATCCCAAAGACCTAAATATATGAAGGATTCTTGCCATTTTCAATTTTAAATATTATAGCCTTTTTTTTTCCTTCTATCATTCTTTACATAGAATCAATAATATCTTCATGTGTTTCTTGTTATTCAACAAATTAAAACTGTGTCTTCATCACTGTCCACAACATATATATTTACGTTCAAATATCTTTCATATGAAGTAATTTGAATCTGTATGTTATGACAGTTCTGCATATGAAATTATACTTACAAGGAAGCCGGAAGTACTGTCCAACAAGCAACGAACTCGACAGATGAATGAACGAGTTAAGAAAGAAGAATAATCTGTTGTCATGCTGTCATTATCTTGTGCTTTGAACAATTTACTTAGAATATATTCTTCTCCTATAAATAACAGTGAAGGCAATACATGTCAGATTACACTAAAAAAAAATAAATTATTATACCTTCTTGAAAAACTGTTATGGGAATTGCTAAAATTATTTTATGGAAAGGAGAATATTAAATTAAATCATGTAAATAAACTTGCATATGCTCTACCAAAGGAAACAAAAAAAAAAAAAAAAAAGAGGCTTTATAATGCGATTCAGGTGAGTTCTTTTGGGAACTTTGATTTTTTTATTTCCTGAGTTTCTGTGATTTTCAATGTTGCAAAACAGGATAACAGATGTTACTGCTTCTGAGATCAGATAAAATACATCGGAAAAAGGAACAAAATAAGGAATAATGCTAATGAAGGAAAAGAACAAATTAACAGTGGCTCATTAGTTAATGTTCAGCTGTTGCCTCTTTGATTTTTGATGAAGCATTTGTCAGTTTTGGACTACTGGTGCATAGCTTTTGAAACACTTATTTCCCAAAGGACATACACATGTATCTGCCAGAAGTATGAACATAGAAAATGAAATTTTCTGCTGCACACAAGTTAGGACGAAAATTCCAAATGTTTATAACTTTTTATTATTTTAAAATGTTCATGAACATTGTTGCATTTGTTTTCTCTTCCCTTACTGCAAAATTTTGCAAAGTTCTTCAGGTTTCCATAAGGACTAATGCAAAACACTCGAACTTCGAGAGATTCCTGTGTTCCTCATGAATTCATAAAGGCTATGGAAGGATTTCTTGCAAGTGTTTTTTCCCATCCAGAAAATAACAGCTTCCTCATCTTCTGGTGAAATGCATATATTTTACTGAAATCAGTAGTTCTTCATAAATTTAAAATTTTAAACCTCAATGTATTTTCTGCAGTCACGATTGCAGCTTCATTCCTATGTACAAAGGAGAAGCTTTCTGCACATGTCAATCTACCATCCTAGGAAAATGCAGCCTCAGGAGAAAAATAGTGCTGAACCTACTTTTGCTTTTGAAGTTTCCTAGCCACATAACTGTGCACAAGAAAACAAATGGTAGAAAGTGGTATCATCCCTGTTGTACTGTACAGAAACTTCTTGAATGGGGGTTTCTCACAATTAAAAGATATTGATGTCTTGATTGGTGTAAACAAAAGTTTGAAAACTGATGATGTTCATTCTGTGTGATGGTAAAAATATCCATAGGTGACTTACAGAAAAATAAAGGAAATACCAACTTCCAAGCATCACACCACACACTACTTTGTAAGTGTCAAAGATCAGGAGGAAACTTAATCTGTGGGACAGTCAGTAACTTTATAAATGGCCACTATGCAGCCTTCCACTGAAGAATCTGACTTAGCGTGGAACAGAAGTAATGCAAGTCTGACTCTGTATAGTGATGCCTACCTGTTTCTCTCTGTAATTGTTGTCCAGATAACATCTGGGGAGGGTTCATGGCCCAGTGCAGTTGTCTACAGAAATCCTGGCGATCATCCACATGAATGTAATCATATATGTTTTGGTGCATTACATCAGTCTGAAACAATTGCAACAAGGAATGTTTAATTTCTAAGCTTAGTGGGGCAGTGACGTATCTTTCAGTTGATACTTTCCTTAAAATAATGGCTGGTGGATAATATCTTCAGAGCGAAGTTTACTTGAGGAAAGTTACTCCCAAGGCCCCTGTTTTTCTTGTATGCATTCTGTCACAGCATAATTATTTTTAGCCGTAACTTTTTAAATGCTTGTGCATATGCAAATGTAAGTAATAAAAAAGTCCAACCAGCAGAGAACTACTAACTGTGTCCCTCAGGGATTAATACTGGGACCAATACTGTTTACTGTCTGTACAAGTGATGGGACAGAATGCACTCTCAGGCAATTTTCAAAGGGTACCAACTGAGGAGAGCAGTTGCTATGCTGGAGAATGGAACTGCTATGCAGAGAGACCTTGACAGGCTATAAAAACAGGCTGATAAAAACCTCATGAAGTTCAACAAAGGTGAACTCCTGCCTCTGAAATGGAATAAATCCATGCACAGTACAGGCTGGGAACCAAATAGATAGAAAGCCATTTTGCAGAAAAAGGCCTGGGAAACTGCAGGTGGGACAAGATGTCTAATACTAGTGAGTTGAGCAGAGAAGACCAAATTTCTGTTGGGTTGTATTAGAAAAAGCATTAGCAGAAGGTTGAGGAAAGTAGTTCTTTCCCTCAATTTTGCACTTACAAGACTGCATCTGGAGTACTGTATCTAGTTTTGGGCTTCCCAGGAAAAGAAAGATATTAACATACTGAAGTGAGTCTGCAGAGTGCTACTAAGAAGTTCAGAGAGATGGGACATACGGCTTATTGTAAGGAGGGAGAAGAATTGGGTTTGTTCAGACATAAGAAGAAAAGGCTTTGGTGAGAACTTACTCCTGTCTGCAAGGATGTAAAAAACACAAAGCCAGACTCTTTTCAGAGGTGCACAGAGGTAGGACAGGAGGCAACAGACATAAGTTGGGATATCCTGACTTCATATGAGGGAAAGTATTTTTACATCTAGGGTTATTAAACATGGGAACAGGACTGCTTGTTCTATTCTGCATTGTTCCACAGACATTGTGGAATCTTCATCCTTGGAGACATTAAGAACTTGATCAGGCAAGGCCCACAACAACGTGCTTGAACTGGACCTGTGCTGAGCAGGAGGTTGGTCTGTATGACCTCTAGAGGTCCATTCCAACTATATCATTCTGTAATTCTATAGCTTTACAATATATATACTATATACAGATAACCAATCTACAATAGAAGCATTTTATACTAGAATTGAAAGGAAAAATTTTGCTGAATCTTGTATTTATAATAGATCAAACTTCCATTAACAAAAGTTTTACAAGAGTAATGAACTCCTGCAACATTACAAGAAATTCATCTTTATTTATGAGCTCAAAAAAAACCACCATAGCATAGTAAAATAACAATTTCAGTTATAGTTCATGTCTAGGCAGCAGTAGAAGGACATGGCAAAACAACACAAAACACAGTACTGGACAGTAGAGAGACATTTAACAGGAATGACTACAAGAAAGTTTTTACAAACACAGTATGATATTAAGTATTCTAAATATTTGTTAATATATTTACCTGATGAAAGCCTAGATAATCCACAATAGTTGATGATGCATAAAATATCATTCCATCTGCACTCACCACCAATGCAAAACCATTCAGTGACTAAATAAGGGAAACAAAATAATTAAAAAGGTAATCAGAATTTAAAGACCTAAATGAGTATACAGTTTATTAATTTCACATATGTTCTAGTCAGTTCTCTTTTAAAAAGATTTCAAATATGAGCATAATACAAACATGGCCAGACAAGACTATGCCAAAGGTTCACCCAACCCCATTAAGTTGTCTCCAATAGCAAATCCCCAGGAAAGAGTACAAGAAAGACAAGAATGTAGTGTTATTTTTCTACAACATTCTTCCAGCCACCCACTACTCTAGTGCTTCCTTTGTCTTCATATTTTAATTTAGTGGATTTTTCTTCTATGACATTGTTAAATTGCATTTCAAAACCGCATGCACTTTAATACCCCCAAGGTCTTGCACCAATGAATTCCACAGCTTGGTGTAAAGTAGAAGAACATGAAAGCAAAGAACTTTGTTCTTTCTGAGCCTGCTGTTTCCTATGTTCATTTGACATCTTTTAGCTATTTTACAGGAAGAGACAATGAACAACTGATATCCATTTATGTTTTCTATATGCAAGAGATATGAAACAATTATACTGCACAGAAGTTGGGCTTCACATTTTTCTGGAAGCACATAAGAATTTTATGTAAATTTAATAAAATAAGGTGCTTTGAATTATAAATTTCCGACATGTGTTGTACATTGACTCAGATTTTCACATTTTTTCAAGTGTGATTGTGAACAAGGCTCTAGTCCAATGTTTTGTATTAAATGTATAGTAACATACTTACTGAATATATTCCTATTCATAATATGAACATACGGGCCTATAGGAATATTGGGTTTCTTACAAAATATTATTGTAGTTTCTGTACCTTTGCAGAAAGACTTTTTTATTCTCTAGAATGAACTCATGGATTACAATTTAGAATACTCTCTTTTTCCTTTTTAACTTGAATAGTGGTTAGGGTGACTAATTACAATGTAATTCAAATATTGTTATCCTCTTTAACAACTAAAACAGTCATTAATTCATGTAAGTTTAATAACAAGAGTCACCTGCTTTTCGCTCTTTTAATTTAAAACATTAAATTCCATAACAATTGCTTTGCATATATATATATTGATACATACACATAATATAACAGGCTCCAATAAGAAAATTAAGTAGGTGTATTGTATTTTACTTGTAGTATTGGCTTTGAAAAAGCACTTTTATTTTAAAGTATGGCTATTTTCTTAAGTTCTCATAAAATAGTATGTAATAATATATAGTTATATAAATGCAATGAACAGAAAATAAGGCAATGACTATTTCACTAATACAGACCAGTATTTAGTCAAGAAAACAGCTCAAATCACTACCACAGACTCAGTGAGGCAACGAAAGTAACAAAAAAAATCTAAAATTAAAAGTATAAATTAAATATATTACACAAATATTAGCATCTCACATGCTGTATGCAGACTGATGGATTTTGCCTATCTCCCCTTAAAAAAGATTCACTAACATATCTTTACTACTGCAGGCTTCCATTCCAAGGTAGATTAGATGATCCTTATATGTGATATTTTTGCGAACTTTTGAGATTACACGTTAATGAAATGCTGCTACTTTATTATTATTATCTTTGTTTTACCTTTCCCTCAATTTATGGTTCTGGTGACATGTATATTCATCCTCAAGAACAATGAGGGGAGATTTTCAATTGCTCAGTAACCAGATACACTGACGTATTTTTGTGTGCTTTGGGTTCATAAATAAGGACCAGATTTTCCAGACTGCTTAAAGCCTGTTCCCACTGTGACAATGACGGGAAGAATTTCAAGAACCCATTGTTCAACAGCTGATCTCCTCAGACAATTTGGTCCCACTTATAAATATTGAGCACCTTTGGAAACTTGACGTAGTGGGACCATATATAGCTAGCTGTACTGTGCCTCAACAAACTTGTGAAATGGTGACTGGAGAAATAAGATTTCAATGGCTTACCTACCCTCAGAAGAGCACTTACAGCAACTGATTTGATCAAATCAATGCTAATCTGGAGCCAGCTGCAAGAATAGTTATGTTGGAGTCAGCTGCAACAGTAGTTAAGGGCAAACATTGTTCAGCTTCATGTCAGTCTAACGAAGACAGATCCTTTCCAGAACAAGTGTTATTTCTGGGTAGATGCATTAGTGTTCATCACTAGTTATCCCTGTCTACTATTGGATGGTTGTTCAGTCTTAGAAATAATGCCCAAATTTATCCTAGCACCTCACCAAACATAGGAAATTGTGTCAAGACTTTTACATCTTCACATCTGTGCCTTTTCACTGCGTTGAGGGGAGCCTCTGTGGATGCCATCTGTCACATCCATTTACAGGAACCAGTGGAGACGTGAAAGCATTTTTGACATCTTCTCTGTCTGTACTCTTCTTCACAACAATGAAACTATCAGTGACATGATGCTGGGAATTTTATTACATTTGCACATCTGGCAAGACTTTTAATTTGAACAGACTAAAAATTTTCACAAAGATAGCCATATAACATTAAAGACAAGTGACTTTAGACAGGTGACTACTGCTATTAATGTGCACACTTCAGAAGACCTCCAGTTTATCCTACAGAACTGGGACAGCTAGAAATTAAGAATATTTTTTAAAAGTTCATAATGCATGAATAGTTAATGTACCAAACCATATATGAGAGGATTTAGAAAATTACTGCAAGATCTATGATCACAGAATCTCAGATAGTATCATACTGATTATCATTAAAATGTACAGTGCACTTTCCATTGTCTCACAGGCATGCTGTTTTTTTTAACACCTTTAGGAAATAGGAGGAGCATCTGTCTTTGCCAAGTATAGTTTTTATAACTCAAGAAATAAAGATCCAGACTGTAAAATGAATCTTCTGCATCTGACATAATGGGTTTAGGCTCATGTCTAGGCCCCTAGGAGTTTTGTCTCTACCTTTAAAATGTAAAACTTGCTCCCACACAATGGAATACAGTCACAGAGCAGGAGTGGACTGGACCCAGTGCAGAGGTCCCTAAGAAGGGTTAGGAAATAAGACTCTGCAGCTGCTGCAGCTCTGTAAAGCACGTGCCTGCCTAAGCCAAAGGGAGGATAGCATAGAGAAGAGCAGCCCTTCCCATCTGAGCCTATTCCATGCTGTAGAAATACTGAAAAGCCTAAGTAGGGCTCTTGGATTTGGGGAAAAAAAAAAAACATGTATACACACACAAAGATTTTACTGTAGACATTAGAACTTTTGCAATGAAAAACAACTCTTCTAATCTGTAAAAATGCATGGTTGTAAACTGCCATTCGTAAGCCATATGAATTCAATGACAGATGGAATTTAAAATCTAGGATAATAGCTGAAACGTGCAATGGACTTAAATATGCATTGTGAACATTTGTTTGTTTGTATATGGCTTTTTAAAAACACTTACATGTGTTTTCTGCACTGTATTTTAAAAATTAAATCACTTTTTTTTTTTTTTTTTTTCCAAATGGAAAAAAGAGTTTGGCACCAGACAGGCGTCTGTGTTCTTTTGAAAAACATGTGCATCCAATTATGTACTCACGAAAAGCTGCACCTGCTACTGAAACAACAATAACAAAAAAAGCAATTAATCTGTCAGTTCAAAGAAAGTACAACATTATTCTGGTGCCCGCAGTAGCTGTGAGATGAAAGTTATCAGTTCCTTCCATTAACAAAAAGGTTCTCTTTGGGAATGAAGCCAAATATTTTGAGGAAGATAGGACTTCCTTTGGCAAGATCCTTTATATATCCTGATATTTTTTAATGGTCCCATAGCAGAAAATCAGCCAGCAAATACTTCGAAGATATTTTTGTCAAGGTCATGACATAGCAAAAATAAAAAATAAATAATAAAAAAAAAGAACAAGTTCCAAGCCACATTTCTCTTATTACTCTTCCTTGAAATAAAGGAAAATTCATGAGCATTAGGTCTCCAGAGACCATGTTGTTATGGTTACAAAGTACAACAGTCCAGTCCTGCAGCCCTGCCTTGCTTGAACAGATTTTCAAGTCACGCAACTTGGGTACCAAATTTCCATAGTAAACTGGCTTGCAGTTTATCTGGAAGAGTTTCATTTAATAGCGTATTTCTGGGTTTTGTGTCCTATACAGGATGGGGCCATTTGCTGCTGATTTAAATAAGTAGCTATTTAAAGGCTCTGGAAATGATATACTCATTTTTTCTCTCACACGGATATCTTATGAATATAAGGAGGAAAATACAGACAGTTAATGTGTCTTCTGTCTTTAACTGTATTGTTTAATTAACTAGTATTTCCTTTCACTTCTATTTTTAGGATTCACATTTGCTCTTCTCAAAAATCACTCAGGAATCCCTAAGACTCTCTTAATAAGCCAAAAAATTAACTGTGAATTAAAACTGAGTATAAAGGACCATTCACAAATATTGCATCTCATGACATCAGAATACGGCCTTTACTCAACAAACACAGTCTTTTAGCCCTTAAGACTTGTTTTGTATCTACAAAGCAAGTTCAAAGGAATATCTGTGTGATTATTCAGTGCAAGGGGAAAGTGGCAAAATTGTTACTAGCATTCGGTTTTGATCAAAGATTTGCATATACTGATTAGTTTTTAAGCAAAAGGAGCCACAAAGCAAACAAATTTCTATTGTTTGAGCCAATGGAGGAAGTAAATCCTACGGGCCCAAGCCTAGAGACATGGGTTTATGCTGGAAGCCTTTCTGGAGGGAAAATGTTCTATCAATTGTTTTTCACAGACAGCTGTATGCAAGACAGTGGAAATAATGAAAGAAAGGATGAAATTGCAGTGGCAAATGTTTCTTTCAAATACAAAGAAATAAGTAAATATGGTCATTAAATACCTTTCATTCTTGGTAACTACAAGAACGTAAATAAAACTACATTCACTTTCCTTCCTATCCGTCTAGCATCATTTCAAAGTCCTCAAAAACAATGTTGAAATTCACAATCTAGTGCTGTGTTACTTCGAACAAGGTCAGGTAAAAGTTGCAAAGCATCATTCACATCCGAGGAAGATTTTGAACTCTGGCCCTCACATTTACTGTTGGAAGGGACAGCTGTGCCATCTGAAGGGTGGGGAGGACCATTTGAAATTTCTTATTATTACAATTTTCACCATTACATCACTTCAATAGAGAAATTAGACCAACTTTAGAGATATTTGTTTCTATATATGCCTTATTCTAATGAGGGAGCTGGATCCTCAAGAGGTAGCAGACAAACCCATCCTCAAGGAAGTCAATTAGGAAAATATGAGTCATTGGGCTCTGGTAATTGTGAGCTATAAACTTTCAAGGAAAGATAGCAGTTCCCTGGAGAGTGAGACTGTAATGTATGCACACATATAAATGCATTTCAATATTGATTTGATATGCTTTATATGTATTAAGTATTGGACACATCAAGAACAAATTTGCTTTTAGATGCACAACTTTGATGGCATGATAGACAACTGTAAATATAATTTTCCTATCTTATACTTTTCTTCCAAGATAAGCTTGCTTTGTCAGTGTTAACTAAGCTTGCTTGGCCTATAGGGCCTCTCTTCTTACTATATGATCTAGCTGCTGGGGGCCAAATCCTCAAAAACAACCACTCTGCCAAAGATGGCATTGAGAAACAGATCTGACTCTAATATAGCACACTCCAGAAAGAGATATATGCCAGTTGAAACCAATGTTTTTTACAAGTGCTAAACACTGAAAATTAGATTTCAGACAATGCTATGTGCTTCCAGAGCAGAGCACTATCAATGACTAACAGCTTAAAGACAGATAAGGGCAAGTTTTTTATCTGTTGCTGCAAAAGCAAATTCATAGGTGACACCAAATACTTCAGTACAAATTTGTTACATGATATGCTTGTATAGAAAATTACTATTAAAACAAAAATCTTTTGGCAAGGCTTGGGGGTTTTCTCTTATTGTGAAAAAACAGGATTCTTTTCTTCATATTAACAACTAGGGTTTTTGTATGAGGAGTATAAGAATATTACCTGACATTAATTATGACATTAAACAAGGACCTATTTATAGTAATCTAAAACAGCATTTCAAAGTATGAATTCTACAATTTTCAGATAAAAACACATTTTGTTTATTAATACATTCATACATGAATGATGACTGCATATGCTAATGATGAGTACTTACTTGGGTGAGTAAGATGTCATTTACAAAAGCAGTTATCATAGAAGGATACTAAAGTCTGATGTAATTTTGTGTATCTTTTTCATTGAGCTTCCTCACTGATAGTGATGCTGAATATAAAAACTAATGTGTGCTCTTCCAGTAATGTAATCCAGCTTACACAAATACTGTGCCCTGGATTACACTTGGGAATAGAAACAACCTTTACAGTGATTTACACAGTTTCAGGTTTCATTTCCTCAAAAGCAGATACTATATTCAGAGATGGGGCAATCTCGTGTTCAGTATAGGATATTCAGCAATATCATATCTTCAAGTTTAGCCCTTCATTCTTTCTGAGTTCCACAGCTGCTTTTGGCATTTCAGTCTTTTCTTCACTTTCAATACAGATTTAATCACACAAGCCTAACTAATTTCACTTAGAAGACTTAAAATGAAGCATTATTTGCTCACTACTGTGCACTTGTGGAAACAAATGCAGCTAGGTAGCTTTTGTACAATTTCTACAAATGCAGTAAGATTACCCATTATTTTCCACAGCAACAATAATTGACTGAAAAGTCTTCAATATTTATTCAATAAGTTAGACAATTAGATATATGTAAGTATCAAATGTCTAGATTTTTTTTTGCACTGCTTTTTACATGTAAGTATATCAGGTCCTGAAGAGAAGGGGTTCTCATAATGTTCCATCCATAACTGACTTTTTATTCATACTTAAAAGCTAAAAAGTAATGTGAATGGCAGACATCTCTTACTGTAAAAAATCAAAACCTAAAAGAGACAACCCTGCCTATACTAGACACAACGGAGCCTATATACTGTAAAGGAGCAGAATGTACTGTTCTAATTCCAGAGCATACTTTTTCTGTGTTAGTATTTATTACCTTTTTTGAGACAGAAATATTTTTGGAGGGAAATGGAAAGCAAACTAATTTGTACTTCACATGCTGTTCAATAATATATGTTAAAACATCAATGTTTTTAAACACCCTTTCAAGACAGTGGAGTTTTTTTAGAGCCTGGTGTTTCAGAATTTGACTCTGGGCACAGTCTTACTGTGCTACTGTACATTTTATGCATGTTTTGGAACCCATGAGTACCCTGGATAAAACATACGCTGTCGCATACTGTCAACTGGTGTTGATTCTGCTATCTATCCAATAGACAAGCAATTCTTTCAGTAATCTAGATATAAGGTGAATGTCAGTGGAAGACATAACAGCAGCAACAGCAGTTGCAAAGCTTACTCTTAAACTGAGTTACAGACAAGAGGAATCCATGAATCTTTATGAATCTCTGCTTTAGTCTGAGCCAACACTTGTCAAGATGATCACCATTTCTCTTGAAATTTCTGGGACAGGAGCAGAACTATTTGAAGGATCCCGGTGTGATCTGTCCTCCTTTCTCTAAATAAATACTGTGCACTTCCTACTAGAAAACTGTACATTTTTTTTTTTCTGCAGTTCAATCTTCTCAAATACCATGTTCAAGTTTTACTAAATGAGGTAGGCAAAAATTAAAATTGAAATGTACTCAGTATTTCTAGTGAAATATGTATTTTTTTGTTATGAAATCTTTATATCCACAAAACAAAATCACTGTAATATTATCGACTTTGCAAAAAAACATACAATCTTGAATGAATCTGCTGTATAGACCATCACTTCACCTCACTGAGACGGTAGATAGGCTTCCAGAGGACAGACTTTGGACTAGTTAGGACATTGGTTGGGAGGGTCCTTCTTTGCCTCAGTCTTTAACATGGAGATCAGTTATCCTCAAAGTACTTGGCCCCCTGAGCTGGAAAACACCAATGGTGAGCAGGATAAATGCCCTCAAAATTCAGGAGGAAACACACAGTGACCTGCTATGCCACCTGGACACTCACAAGTTTATGGGGCCAGATGGGATCCACCTGAGGGTTCTGAGGGAGCTGGTGAAAGTGCTCGTGAAACTCTTCTCCATCATCTATCAGAAGTCCTAGTCAACAGGGAAGGTCCCAGATGATTGGAGACTGGCCAGCGTGATGCCCATCTACAAGAAGGGTCGGATGAAGGATCTGAGGAACTACAGGCCTGTCAGCCTGACCTCAGTATCGGGGTAAGCTATGGAGCAGATCATCTTGAGGGTGACAACACAGGATGTGCGTGACATCCAGGGGACCAGGCCCAGCCAACATGGTCTCATGAAAGGCAGGTCCTGCATGATCAACCTGATCTCCTACAACCAGGTGACCCACCTAATGGCTGTGGACTACTTGGACCCCAGGGGTCAGTAAAGAGGACCAAGGGGCTGGTCCTCTTTAATATCTTTATCGATGATCTGGATGAGAGGACTGAGTGCACCCTCAGCAAATTTGCAGATGACACCAAGCTGGGAGGAAGGGTTGCTCTGCTTGAGGGTAGGAAAGCTCTACTGAGGGATCCAGACAGGCTGGATGGATGGGCAGAGACCAACTGTATGAGGTTCAAGAAGGCCAAGTGCTGGGTCCTGCACTTCTGTCACAACAACCCCATGCAGCGCTACAGCCTTGAGGCAGAGTGGCTGGAGAGCTGCATGGCAGAAAAGGATCTAGCAGTGTTGGTCAACAGCCAGCTGACCACCAGCGAGTAGCGTGCCCAGGTGGCCAAGAAGGCCAATGGCCTCCTGGCTGGTATCAGGAAAAGTGTAGCCAGCAGGACCAGAGAAGTGATCATCTCCCTGAACTCGGCACTGGTGAAGCTGCACCTTGAGTATTGTGTTCAGTTTTGGGCCCCTCACTACAAGAAAGACATGGAGGAGCTGGAGCATGTCCAAAGAAGGGCAACAAAGCTGGTGAAGGGGCTGGAGCACAGACCTTACAGGGAGCAGCTGAGGGAGCTGGGATTATTTGGTCTGGAGAAGAGGAGACTCAGGGGTGACCTTATCCCTCTCTACAAACCTGAAAGGAGGTCGTAGTGAGGTGGGCGTCAATCTCTTCTCCAAAATAGCTACGGACAGGACAAGAGGAAAGGGCCTCAAGCTGCTCCAGGGGAGGTTCAGGTTAGACATTAGGAAGAATTTCTACATGGAAAGAGTGGTAAGCATTGGCAGAGGCTGCTGAGCGAAGTGGTGGAGTCACCATCCCTTGCAATGTTCAAGAAATGCGTAGATGAGGCACTTAGGGACATGGTTGGCATGGTTGCCATGCCATGAGGCATTGTGTTGTTGGTTTTACGGTGGACTCGATGATCTTGAAGGTCTTTTCCAACCATTATTCTATGATTTAAAGAAACTTGCATGAAAAGAACAGTGTATTATGATTAACCTAGTTACTTGAATGCAAGTAACAGATTATATCCCAGGGGATCTATATGACATGGTGCTTGAATATATATTGAATATTGGAGAGTATATTTGCCAAGGATTAGTTTTGAAGTCAGTGGGGGAAAAAAAGCTGATTTAGTTGAAACAGGAGAATATGTTTTGTTGTGGAGGAAGTCACATGGTCTTTGGATTGTCTCCAGAGGCACTGAAATAGCATGAGGATAAAGAGAGGAAGTGTTTGCGAAAAGTAAGCTAGGGTGGAGTTTGCTATAATGAACAGTCTGGAGATAAGAGCAGGACTGCAATAATGATTTAAAATTCAGATTCACATCTGGTCTATGTCCAAAACTTATTGATTCTTTATGTATAACAGTGCTAATGAATAGCTTCCCCATTCACCAGCTAAAATTCTCAGCTAGGCTGAGATGTGTCATATCTCAAGCACTGAGACATGCCCTGATGAATGGAAGCTGACTTTTCTGATACCAATTCAAAAAAACAATGATGTTGGCTGTCTCTCCTCTCTGCATACCTGGGTTGTCTGTTGGTTCTCCTTTTTCTATCACAATAAGCTTAAGACGCTTATCCTGATTTTCAAACCATTCATAGCCTCTTCCTCCTTCAGTTATAATCCCATTCAATGCTGGAAAAGCTGAGTACTGACTCTGATCTGTCCCCTATGTTATTCTCTATCACTCATATGCAAGATTTGTGATCTTAATCACTTAATCCTGCCTCTCGCATTTCTGAAAGATTCCATACAGGCATCTACAAATGTACCTCATTTTTCTTTCTCAAACTCTTCCTTAAAATTCAAGCAAAAGTCCTGACAAATGTCAAATTGCTCATACAGTATGACTTTTGATATCACGGTTACCAATTTGCCTCATTGTTTCCATGAGCTCTGTTGTCTATTGGAATGCATCTGACATCTCATTTTGTACTTAGACTGTAAGAACTAGAGGAAAGTGACCATATCTTTTTCTTTTATTACAGTGCACTGGCAAAGTTAATGATGCTACACTATAACTAAGAATCCTAACCATATTGGCAACATCATGATCATTACAATAGTAATAATAATAGTAAGGACTGGAGTAGAGATAAAATGATATTCAGAAGTCACAAGCTTTTCTGTCTACGTTTGTTTGAAAAAAAAAAAAAAGGGAAAAAGTGAGAACATTAGTTATTTGTTTAAAGGGCAGCAGAAATGATATTTTTGTGCAATGCTGTTCCCATGCCAAATTTCAAGTCTGAGTTTCAAAAATATGCCTCTTTGCAAAGAAAATAAAGGCCAGGACCTCTGAAAAACTCATTTGTGTTTTGCCTGCCCCTGCCAGGAAAAAAAAGTGAATGTATGCATGTGATAAAGATGGTAAGTAACTCCTGATCCTATTTATCCTTTTCCTATGGATACATTCTCTGTAAGTCTTCCCAAGTGACTAATCTCATCTGAAATGTCATCTGAAATACTCGGAGCAAGTTTATGTTTGAAAACTAAGGAAAGCAAAACAGTTATTTGTGTAAATTCTAAAAGTTCTATTCACTACAGAAGAAAATGCCCTGGGACTATGACTGCTTTGTAAAAACTTCTAAATTAGTGGTCATATTTTAAACCAAGATATTACAAGGTAAACAACTGTACCAGGCTCTAACATGAATTATTTTAGGACTGTGCTAAGACAGTCAACACTGCTAGTAGCTAAAAAGGAACTCAAGACTGGAACAAAACAAAAACTCTTTCCCTATAAGATTTTGATTTCAGAAGTCTTTGCATTGATCATAGCCCCCATGCAACCATGGACTTTTGTCTGAAACCTTTTCAAGCTTAAATTAAGAAATAACAGGAAGAACAAAATCTCTTGCTCTCAGAGACTGAAACACAAGCTAGAACACTTTTTCAAGAACACAGTTTTATCAAGAACTAATTACTTAAAATTTGGAAGAAGGAAATGGAATTACACTAACAAGTTTAAAAAAGAGGAAATCAAGTAGGAAAAAGGTTTCCTGCATTGTTTCCTTAGGTAGAGTGAAGAACAGCACCAGTAAGATGTTTTCTAATGTATCATTTTCCAACTCCCCTGGAATGAAACTTGAACTCCAGTTCAAATCATTAATAGAGGCCACATGGAAATATCTTTCAGTGCTCAAATGTGGATACAGAGATCTCTGCTCAAAGTAAAACTCATAAACCTTACTATTTGCAGCCATTTTTAAAGTAAGTACATAATGTTAAGTAACGTGCTTCATACTGGCACTGTATCAAATCCTGAATCCTTAACCTAGCTAAAAATGCCCGATGACTTTCACTGGTTTTGAGTAAGAAGACCCAGGCTCTATCTGGTATTAAAACTAATGAAAAAGCCTCCACTGGCTTCAGTGGGAACTACTGGGCTGGCCCCCCAAATTCCTGTTCATAGTAGTATTCAAACTCAGGATATGGAATTAAAAAATAACTAATACAAATAAATAACAAATAAATAATAAATATTTTATAAAATATAAAAAGTGCACAGTATAATGGTGCTGAGATTATTGTTACCAGCAGAGAAATCTAAGCACAGCACCATCAAGACTAGCATTCACAGTTTTTTTCCACTTTTGAAGAGAGACATGATTTAAAAAAAAAAAATAGGGCATATGTCTATGAATTTAAGATGATTCTTAAGATGCTAGGCATCTAAATAACATGTACTCACTGTACTGTTTAATAAGGATGGGAAATGAGACCTTTTCCATATATAATTTATTAGTTAATATATAAAATGTCAATAATGTGCCTTTTCTGTCATTGGCGAAAATTAAGAAGTCTGCCTGGTGTTCACCAGAAAAAAAACCACGGAAGTGTCTTTGATACGAACAAATAGATTGCAAAACACTCAGCAATCTGCTTCTAAGTGTATACACCGAATGCACGTGTTTCCAGGACCTAGTGTTCTGACATGCTAAAAAGAGTAAGGATTAGAGTCATCACTGCAAGAAGAATGGAGTGGGCTACAAAACCAGGGAGGTGCAGATGTTCTAATTCAAAAAGTAGGTGATTTAGGAATCAATGGAATGCCATGGAGACATTCCATGGGAGCCTGTTATTACTCCAAACTATGTAGAATAAAACAAGCGAAAGGTTCTTTTGTTCTGTTAGTGCACAGACATGGCGAGCCTGCACAGTTACCCTTCCAGGGTACAAATCAAATTACGCCTGAAAGGTTCCTTGCATTTCTTGCTGCCACGTTTGATTTTTATAGTGAAGCAGTAACCAAATCTGATACCTTATTATTCAGTCATATGTTTCTATTTCATTTTAGTAGGCAAAGGTAACTCGGGCATGGAAATAGCTAATTATCACTTCTCAGGAAGAGCAAACTTTCAGTATCATTGAATAATAAAAAACAAGATAGTGTGAGGACTGCTATCTTCACAATGACCATAAAGAAAAACATGAGATAAATCCATTGAAATGTGATTCTTGTGTTCCAAAACCTTAAGGACAGAGGACTTACAGTGGAAATCTGTCTCGGATCTGTGTAAAGAGCAGGCTGGAACATCCTGCAAACAAAATGCACCTTCCCTGAAGAAGCATGAACGGCTGGTGAATATTCAACTGCCTAAATAGGCTAAGTCTGGCCTTTATCAGTATTCATCACAGAGATGGGGCATGACACAAATAGCCAGTCTTATTCCATTAGCATCTGTTTGGGAATGCCTAGATCATCCTGATTTCATTTAAAATGAAAATAAATTTTTCACATTTTGAACATAAAACACCATTTTCACACCTGAAAAGAATTACATCCAGTACGTCTGGAGACCAAGATATCATAAATTCTATGCTGCAGGCTACAGCAATGGAAGACAAGGGTGCCAGATGAGGCAGAGAAGAAATAGAAAAAAGAAATACCAGCAAGATATCTCTTTCCCCTGAGTAACAAGGACTGAGATAGAAACTTGAACATCCATGGTTATAACGACCAAAAGAGCTGCAAAAGCAGCTATAAGGTGAAAAGTTAAAGAGGCAATGTTGATAGGATGGTGGTTAATAAATGGGTGATGATTATGCAAGAAGCAGGATCAGTGATGATAAAGGATGGGGCCACTGTCTAATTGCACATCACTGAAGGGGAAAAAAAAAAAAAAAGATCCAGAGAGTCTTCCTCTCAACAACAGAGCAGTAAGATAATATAACATATGGAAAACGCACAACCTTTGGGATGAGACATCAGCCTGGACTCTGAATCCTGACTTAAGATTGTGAGCGCTGCATAGCTGGAGGGAAGAATAAAAGCTGGCTAACAGCCACAGGATGAGTACAGGGATCAAGACTATAGCCAAGGTACCTGCCAGTGAGTCATTCTAATCTTTCCAAGTCACTGCTTTATTTTATTTCTCCATCCTATCCCACACCCCATAAATTCTGTCTGGATTTATTGACTGCCAATATAATTTATTTTCCTACTTTTCTGGTTAAGAGTTTGGGTCTGTGTTCTTTAAGTTTTCAGTAATGGGCTTCAGAAACTGAATGTGTCCTTTTTTGCCAGAAGGCATGTGGCACAAGGGTTGCAAAACCACCTGCCTTGGAAAATTTAGAAAGTGCTAAGTTAAAAATCTTTACTGCAAAAATTGAAGCCTGAAGTCTTCAAAGAAAGACTGTAAAAATGGACAATACTGGGAAAGATTATTAATAAAATTGGTCTTTTGTCACTAGACCTTTGTTTATCTTCCCTCCAAAAGGAAATAGAAGGATGGCAAGGAAAGAGTCTCCTATCCAGAAATGTTTCCAAAACTTAATTCCTTGGGAGAAATTAGTTATTAAAATACCTGCTGTGCCCCACTAAAAAAAGTCTTTGATAAAACTGGTATCATTGTTTATTTTATTATTGCTGATGAAAGCTATTTGATTATAGCTATAAAAATATATCTATAAAATCCTAAATAAAAACACATGCTATGATAGAGGCCTTTGAAAATAAAAAGCATTTTAAATGTACTTTAAAGACAGACTAATTCCATTGTTTTCTTTTATGTTGAAAGGGGAAGTAAGTTCCAAGACTACAAAGGCAAAAATAAACTATTTACTAATAGTTAGAGTTCTTGTTACTCCATTCTTCTATACATAGAGCAGAATAGCTCCATCCACTAGGAAAAAAAAAAAGTGTCTGGTTTTCCATTAACATTTCAGTCAGGAACAGCATTATTTGCACAAATTTGGGGATTCAGATTAATCAAGTTTGTAGCAGAGAAGCATCTAGGAAAGTTACACAGTACAAGATAGTACTATGAAAAGGAAAGCCCCCTTTTGACAGCTGCAAAATATCTTTTGAGAAACAATAAAATGGCTAGATTCACAAACCAATACACATACACAACAACCACCAGTAAGTCTGCTGGCTTCTCGTGAGAAGGAATCATAAATAAACTACTTAGAATACCACAGTCCCTAACCACTAACAGTGAATTTGGCATAACAACAAAAAAGCGATTTCATTAACTTCCATTCCCAGTGAATGGATGTTTCAGCTGAATTCAGTGACCAGAGAACACTGTCAGCAAGTCTCAAGGAAAATTGTCCTCTTATTCTTACCGAAACATGTCCATAAGCAGTCTGTTAAACACATTCATATTAACATGCAACTGATCATTCAATAATGATCCGAATTAAGTATTGCCCAGCATTAAAAACCTCCTCTATATTCAAAGGGAATGTGACTCATGGGGCAAGCAGATTGTAAGTATCTTCAGTAATATTAGTCTCTTGTAACATACTTGAAATTACATATCAATGTTTTCTCCATGTGCCTGTAGCAGCAGCGTTATCGTTTAAAGATCTTTTATGATTACAACTTGTCGATATGTAATATATACGAAACAAAGCACAGACTGAAGACGGGGAAGCATCATTAAAATTTAGATACTTGAGATATTTATCATTATTTTGTTCTGTACTCCCTATTATTTAAGGATGGTGATTATTGCAAATAATGCTTGATAAATACCTAATTTTAGCACTAGCACTAACTAATCAGGTATCTCTAAATTATTTGCTTTGAAATACGAAACAAAGGTCTTCTGAAGTATTAAGAGGAAAATCTGAATGCCATTTTTTATTCCAAGGATCTGAACAACTTACGATACTGGATCCCATGATAAAACGTCTTTTTCTTTTTTTTCTAATAGCATGCAGCAGTTTTTTGCTGGAGGTTACTATTTTATTTACATTT
Organism: Nothocercus julius; assembly: GCA_013398735.1. Taxonomy (NCBI): domain Eukaryota; kingdom Metazoa; phylum Chordata; class Aves; order Tinamiformes; family Tinamidae; genus Nothocercus; species Nothocercus julius. The sequence goes on from VZSV01000310.1 coordinate 438,255, forward strand.
ACATGTGCCTCAGAGCTGTCATTAAAACATTATGTAGAACATGAATATTATCCTATCCGAAGCAACTATACATATTTTAGTCTTAATCAAATGGCTATTTCCAAGGACCCTCAGGGTATAAAAGGCATTATTACATCATGTGGTTAAAATTCAGATGTAAATGAGATAGGCTGCTGTCTTCTAACTGGTTCAGTAGTTCCCTGCAGTATTAATTCTTCAATCAGATTAATGGATCCAATTCTCAGTAACAGCATGGCCTCTTTATGCTGCTCCGTCAACATAAGGTCATTCTACTGGTGATAAGAAATACATAGAATAATTTCTGCATGTGCAGCTTCCCTCAGAACACTGAGTTCAGAAAGTAGAATAAATTAAAATACCTCAGGATACTCTTAGCTCAGATCAGCGACTAGGTAAGTTCCTGTTTGTACCCTCAAAATACATGCCAGTTTTTGCTGCCAGTTTTGCTCTTGCAAGAAGTGCTCACAAGTCTGATTCTTGAGTGACTCATACCAAGATGAACTATGTACTCAAAGTTGCCTCAAAGGATTTATTAAATATATCAAATTGCATAAACTATTTAGAGCTAGAAAAGACAGCATTTTTCACTCACTTCTAGTAGAAGTCCACCTTCTTGTACAGCAGTGTTGTTAGATATATTGTCTTCTTTTATTGTTTGGTCACCTTGCTCCTTAAAGTGCTTTTCTTGAATGGCTGTTGAAAAGAGTCATTATCAATTTATAAATCATACTGTTCAGGGCCACTTGACTAAAATTCCTATTTTTATTCACTTATCATTGTACAAATTTAATTGAGAATTGTCTTTAAGGTCTGGATGTCAGTTACAGAAAACTTCATTTTGTTGTGAGGGAGATAGATACATATTTGTCAGTCCAGATGTTTTTTTTATGAAATATCTATCATATTTTTTATTGACCAGATTTTTCCCATTAGTGTGCTCTACATTAAGCAACAAATAAAAAACACAGAAAAGAAACAAAAGAAAGTTAGCAAGATGTTTTGTTTATAAAAGATTCATGTTATTACAATAAAAAGAAATAGCTGTATAGTTCAAAAGACCAGGGACTGTAATAAGTTACTTATTGTCAGTGGTGACCTTCTTGGCATCGGATATTTTCAGTCTCATTTAACCCTAGTCATTACTATGAGTCCAAGACCAATTTTAAGATTCAAGTGAAGAGGCTTATATATACTTTTTGGCGGACCCTTTGTCATATGAAAATCATGAAAATCTCTCCCTATAGATTAAAATTGCATACATTTTTCTTTCCGATAATAAGAAAAACCTCACCAGGGATCAAAACTCTTGTTGACTGCCCTTCCTGCACACAGTTTGTCATTACTTGATCTGAAGTATCTTTGAACATCCAGATTCAAGTTTTCATATGGCTGTATCACAGGGAGAAATCTCTGAAATCCAGTCTTATTTCTGGGGATAATGAAATTCTCATTCCTAATTCCTCATTTCTCAATTTCATTTCTAATGAAATTTCCGAGAAGATGGAATTTTTTATACACATCAAGTGATACTCCGGGCTTTTGCATCATTTAGGGAATGTGGAACATGACAGGAATATGTCTTTATAGTTTGGTCAGTAACAGTTAAGGAATAAGCTTCACTCTTACTACCTCATTCTTGTGACTAACAGAAGCAAGTCATAGAAATACCTCAGATAGCAAACAGAGATGCAGTTTTCAGGTTTTTCTCATTTTCACAGGGAGAATGAGATGGGGGAATTTACCAGTGAGATTAGCTGAGACATTTGATACTCACTGTCCATTCCAGCTAAAGGATAGCTACAGCAGCCCCAGCCCTGGATGGTTAGCAGTCCAAAAAGCAGTGGAGACAAACATGAATAGTTTATACCAAATCAAAATAAACAAGCAAAGTTCTAATGCTGCTGGGCTTTTTGCTAAAAGTGATGACAACCAGATTTAAATTTTTAGTAATGTACCAAATTTTTAAAAGACCAATTTTTAAATGGCTTGAATAATATTTGTTGAAAATGATCAAAATGAACTCACTTACTTTCAAAAGGGTGCTAGACAAGAGCCTTATTACTTAACAGTCTAGTGAAGGAATGCCACAAAGACCCCTCAGCATTTTATAACAGATGATGGCATCACAGAATCACACTGATTGAATATTCATGGTTTTTTTTTAGCTTACATTGTAAATATTTGCTGCCAGTGATAACATAGGTCATTACTCCAAAACAATCATCTCAAATGTGTAATTAAATGTAATAAATCCTTCCCCTGAGCATGGGAAAGTACATCAAGAAAACCTGAAGTTGCCTAAAACAGATCCCTATGCACATTTTCCAGGCAAAACAATGTTGTGTGTTCAGCCTTGTAAGCTAGGCTAACATAAATGGGATATAAAGAAGCTTAATTTGCATTTTCATTTTGGTATAACATTTGAATTAATTGAAAAAGGTCACTTTTCTTTTTCATGATGAGCCCAGCCTTCTGCTATGCTTGTCCATAAGAACAGCCATATGGCCATTCATAGCAGAGTGTTAGACAGTGGTGACAGCAATTTTTAAAAGCACAACCTGTATTCCAACAGCCTCTTCCTGAATTTTCCCCCCTCAGAAAAGATATTTTCGTAAGTAAGTCCTTACACAGTGGTTTGTAGTATTTGTACAGGTTAAAGGACAGACAGGGAGGGGTGAGAGGAAACAAAGGTTTATTTTTTTGAGGCGTTCTTTTGGCTTTGTAAAAATTCCACTAGTTGTAACTTCATCATGGAATAGTGGAAACTATTATTTTATCCAACAGAGAAGGCCAGAGCTCCCTGACTGTCTGTTAGCCTTCAGGCTCACACAAACACAGCAGCAGGAGTACAAGGAATATTTGTTCCACAGCTTGTCGGCCTGGTAGAAATTCCATCTCCAAATGGAAAGTATTTTAATGTTACTTTGCTGACTAGAGTTACTTGCATCTTAGGCCCCACACATCCATTTCATAACATACTGTACTCACTGGCCTGAACTGTACCCCTTGAACCATCAAAGACAACTGATACCCTTCGTGCCAAGAGGACAGGAACATTCGCTATTTACACCTGAAGCAGCAGAGCCATTGCTCACAGCTCACCCTTATTCTACCTCCCTGCACTAGAAATACTATATTAATCCCATTAGGAGAGCAGAGGCAGGCTAATGTTGCAGTGACAGCTCAGAATAAATATTAATGCTGGTGACGCATGTCACCTGAAGAAAGCAAGGTAGAAATATATTCAGATCCTAAAATGTAATGGCCAGGAGAAAAGGCAAAATATGACAGAATGAGGAGGAAAAACTGCTCTCAGTAGGGGGCAAAGCAAGGAAAATAAAAGACTACTGCTATCCCTATCAATACCAAGGGGACATGGGAGAACTGAAGGAAGGACCTATTGATTATGACTGGTTATTTGATATTATTATCTGATTCCATATTATTATCTGAGGCTCCAGTTCTGAGACCACTGTGATCAGATTTAAACATGCTATAAAACGGTGGCCCTGTGGAATGAAAACAAAATCTACAATGCTCAAAACAAACAAAAGATTGGAGAATGCAGCAGTAATGTCTCTAGCAGGCAAGTAAAAGCAAATTGTAGAAACTTTTGTGAAAATACCAAACAGCAATGGATGACTCAAGGACTTGAGAGGAGAACTTCTGGCCGCTTGAGTTCCATATATCAAGAATGGGATAATAAAATAAATCGTATTGGAGGCAAATTGATGAATACTGTTGCTATATTAAATGGAAAGTTCCAGCATTGTGGAGCCTTGGACTGCTTACTACTGGAGAAAAAGCTGTTTAGACTAGATTGCCACCAATTCAGTGTATAGCACTCACCTACTAGGTTCAAAACTGGTAAGCCGAATAGACAGGAAGCAGGAGTAACAGTAACTTTCTTCTATGCATGCACTATCTGACCTGCACTTCCAGAATACAGAACAAAACAGAAGATGGAGCTCTTCTGCCAAAGAAGATCAATGACTGTGCTGATACTACAGAGTGATAAACACAATATACACAATTACAAAAACTAAAAGTTTTGCAAGGTCACACGATCTAGTAAGCACAGTGCAGTCACAGACAACATGAAAAAACACAGATCCAGAAAGGCTGGATCGTTCAGAAGGATGCCACAAAAGGTGGAGGAGGGTAAAGGGGGGAGGAGGACGGAGGAGAGGGGAAAAAATCAAGATTTGACGACATTGTTCCAATGGTATAGAAACAGCCAAAGGAGTAGAAGCCCTATGTATATATATGCATGTAGAATTAGAACGGACAGATAGTTAAGGAAAAAAAAAAGAAAAGCCCACAATAGGATGATAATGTAGATTAACAGAGTATTGGACTGTCTTAAATAGTGCTGCTGAGCCATTCAGTTGTCTCTAGAATACTGTAAAAACCTGAGATCTCCTTTAAGCCTCCAATTCTGCATTACTATCTACATTTATGAACCACTTGACTTGAAAGTTAAATCTGCAACATAGTAAAGAACAGAAAACTGTCTGTTCTAAAGAAGCATAATGAAACCATCTTAGCTATTCCCTTCCCCCAGATACAATGGAACACTTATTCACTGTAGAACACTATTATTCAGAGTGAGGGAAATTTCAGGACTCTTATAAAACCATATTTTTTAAAGCAATGGAATTATACTTTCTGAACTGCCTCTGTATCCTTTCTTTCCACCCAAGAGCAGTATCTTCTTCAGAAAATCACAAGGAAAATGACCTGCCAAGCTATGGTCTGTAACAAACTAATTCATGGTCAAACTGCAGAGACTCCCCTTCAGCTAAGTAGCACACATCACCTCCTACTGCTCTGACAAGACCCAAGCGTGATGAGTAGTGAAGACATTTTGTTATATCTTATGCAAACATCTTGCCTGGGTTCATTTGGATTATCAAGGGACAATTCTCTCTTCTTCAGAAGGTCTTCAGACCCATGAGACCATTTCTCTCCAGTGCTGTCCAGGACATAAATTGTTTCTTACAACAGGCAGGTCAAAATGTCAGAATCTAGCCTGTAGTTTCAGACAAATTTACATTAGGTATGATTATAAGCCTTACTTTCAGTATCTACTTCTCAAAAAGAAGTGAACACATGGACTGTCTTCCCGGATCTCCTAGATGCAGGAAGAATCCACTATAGACGCTACTCTATACGACAAGATAACAAAATAAAACATAACAAACCAGGTAGGAAAGAGTCTGCATGAGAAATTCTGTTAAACTACAGTCATCAGCTGAAATAATCTATACCCTCTTGCAACGCTGCAGAGAACACAAAGTGACAATAAGGATAGCACTCCTTATACTTACTGGAATAAACAGAGTTACTATGCATTCCTGAACTACATGAAGGGAACATTTTCATACTGAAATGCCACGTCATACAGGTCACATTACGCTTCAGGAAAGAAAACAACAACAAAACCCTCTCCCTGAATAACAGAGTGTGTAGTTATGTTGCAGAGGCTGCCAGAATGCCAGTTGAAATTATGCTAGCAATAATGCAATTTTTTTCCTCTCAAATTGCTTTTTCTTTCAGTCTGCTTCTTCTTAAGAGTTGCTTTGAAATCCGACTGCTCTTTGAAGTTTCTCAAGTACAGCATGACATTTATTTAAGGTACAAACTGAACTGTTTTCTTTACACATCTCATCACCTCTGTTTTCCTTTTTTCCCCTAGTTCTCCAGTGAGCCTAACATATTTTCCACGCGCAAGGGGTATCAAAGAGATGGCACCGCCTGACAGCTTTGCTCTCCTCCAGGCATTTTTACAGCATCCACTTTCCGGAGAGCTTTGCGTGATTCGGGCTCGCAGCTCCCTTGGCTGCTCGTGGGAGGGAGCTGGGCAAGGAGCCATCTCCTCGACTCAAACTCCAGCACCCCCCTTCCGTCACCCCCCGTTCCCTTTGAAGGAAACCCGAGGGGTGGGGAGCGGGCGGGCAGTGCAGGCCTTTCTGCAGAAACAGACTGCTGACTAACCAGAGCCCCTCTGTCACGCAACGGGGCCGCCTGTCAATCTTCCCCTGCATCTGACAGAGGCCTGGCCCACGCTCAAACCATTGCGTGCAAGCAGACAAGCCACATTACCCCATGAAATATTTCATAATAACAACAGCTGTTAAATATTGATGACTCCTGGCAAACGCTGAATGCTTTTCATGAAGGTTAGGCCTTCATGGAACGGAAACTAATTCCTCATTAGATATTGTATCAGATACCTGGAAATTGCCTCACAAAGCGAAGGGGCTTAAAGTAAGGAGATGGAAGAAAACTCTCATTCATTAGGGAGAAAGAAAGAAAAAAAAAAAAAGAACAGCAAGTCAGAAGCTGAAGAATACTTCCATGAAGTAAAATCCTTTTATAAATAGAAAGAAATGCTTTGAAAAAAGTTCATCAAAATACTTGGTTTAGCTATATTCCACAGGGCTGATTTTGGATTTATAAATAGCTGCAAATGAGATAAACTTTGCAAAATGATTGTCACTGCTATCTCTGCATTGGAGTACACACGGAAATTACTTCTACAGAAAAAAAAATGTACAAAAAAAGGAAGAAATGTCACCTTCCTGTAGCTTCCCTATTAACATCAACCCCGAGAGATCTGCCTAATTGGCAGGCCAGACATTAATGACAGACATTAATCAGAGTGGGATTTCAAATTCAAAAGAAATGAAGAAGGGCTGATCTCCTCCCTTGTGCATGTCTTCATATACTCTACTTCAGTCCTCAGAGAAACCCCACCATTCCTGCACCTGACCTCTATAACTAGTCAGCCCCACTGCTTTCCACTTGTTTCCACTTGACACAGCAAGGATTTTCAAGGCAGCGACCATTCCTATATATTTTTTTTTGTTTTGATGCTTTATCTCAAAGCAACTTTTATGCATCTTTATGCATCTTTTTTATGCATGTTTATCTCACACACCTGGCTTACAAGAAGGCACACATGTAGTTCATGCTTTTATGCAATTTGGAGCTGTAACATCATTAGACCATAACATCTGAAGGACTACAGCTCTAGAAAGCTTTTGCCTCCATGCAGAGTCTAGTTGTGTACTAATTATACAAGCTTACAAATATTGTCCAGAACGCATATCTACCTGCAGCTTCATGTTGCCAACTTTGTCTCTTCATATGACTCAAAAGACGATCTCCCCAACAGACACTCCCATATTTATGCATTGGTAAAGAAGACATTTTAAAGACAAGCAAATGTTTGAGGGATCTCGTACTTGTCTGACATTTGGTCTGGCAGACTACATTGGCTATAAGACTGCCAAAGAAACTGACTCCTCCTAACCTCTCCTAAGATATAATATTTATTCCAAGTAATTGTCTCCCATTATATCTTCCACATTCCATACGATTACTATTTGACTTGACTACTTTAAATGTAGTGAACCTACCGGGGAAACCTGTTGACTGGGAACAGACTGGGAACAAACCTGTTGACAGATCTGGGGTGTCCTGGTGGACAACAAATTTAACCATGAGTCAGCAATGTATCACTCTGATCGAGAAGACCTAGATCTAGACTAGATGACCTCCAGAGGTCCCTACCAACATCAACCATTCTGTGACTGTTATTTTTTGATATAGCTCATACTATTTCTTTTTTTTTTCCAGGGCTATTTTTTTCACTTGTTTTATTCTTCCAAGGAAAATAATAAACCAGCAGACTTTGGAGCCTACAAACAGGGCTTCTGCCTTAAAAGCAGAAACTAAAATGGCTGTGATGGCGCACTGTGGGGAAGAGAGGGACAAGAGGAGATAAATCCACAGTTTACAAAATCATAAGGTAGGGAATAAACTGAATGCAGAACTGTCATTCAGCCCATCCTAGAAGATGAGAACTGTGGAGAGCTCAGTGTCACTGGTATGATATTGGTTTAAAGCAGTTAAAAGAAAGTAATTCTTTAGGCATGAGGTTGTGAAAGAAGGCAGACAGTGCATGTTCAACAGGAATTAGACAAATTCATGGGTAACAAGTCTATAAGGATTTTTGGACTTAAGGATATAGGACTAGTTCTTAAATTCTTAAGGACTAGGCTTCTGGTAACTTTAATGTAACAACTCTGGATGCTAAGGGTAGAAGAGAGGAATGGACTGTGGAAAATGGTCAAGCACATGTGCTCTCCTTATCATCTTTTCTTCCTGTTGGAGATGAAAATACCAGACTAGATGGTCCACTGGTTTGACCCAGTAGTGCATTTCGTACGTTTTTATATTCTCACTGCAGTGGCACAAACCTGTCCATTAAATTTGCTACAGATAGAAAGTAACAGATCAAAAAGCGATCATTATCTGTGGCATGAAACAAACGAAATACATCTCGGGAGTGACAATAATAGAAATCAGAACCTGATGATAATGCCTGTAGGACTAAATTTAAGCATATATGCAGCAACCGCAGTCAAGAAATTGTCCAAGAAAGCATCTCTCACCTTTCTTGATTAAATCAATCTTACAGTTACTAATTTATGTGAAATTTACACCATCTTTGCTCTTTTGAAGTTAATAATCTATTTTTAGGACTATTCTTCAAACAGACTATCCCTCTTGAGCTTCCACTCCTCAATTTCTACTGCTTTATAACATTCTCGTCCCACCATAATTTCGTACCTGCTAGCTCCAAGAGGTAATTTAAGTCAGTATCTCTTAGAAGAGAGTTGAAAAAGCATATATCAGTAGGCCAGTACATCAGCCAAGAGACTGTTTAAAAATAGCCAAAGCGCAGACCAAAGATCTGGAGAGGATAAAGGAAACATTTAACATGAAATAAACATTGCATCTAAAATATTCACACTGAGAACTTAGTGCACAGGATGCACCTACGTTACACAGAAAACCAAATCTTCCTCATTAGATTTAGAATTAGAAATATAACAGCAATTCCTTGAAATACTGTTTTTTGTATTTGATAGACAAAAACACAGGCACATTTGCTTTCTGGGGTACTTTAAGTAAGCAAACATGGTTGATACGAACCTTTGAGTCAGATGCAGCACAATACCAAATAAATATACTTCACAGAATACGGGGCAGCAATCCTAAGTTGCTGTGGTCTTTTTGCTATATGTGGAGACTGCCACAATCAGATTAACTGTATGAAGAGCTGGATTGAGAGATTAAATGAACATAACAAGCTGTGGGAAAATAATACCAGAAAGCATGTCCTCAAACTTTGGCTTTTCTACTTCAGGATATAAAAAGAGGTGTTGAAATAAGATACAAAGCAATTAAAATATTGTTCAAGAACAGCATTTACAATTTTTTCTTACTATTTTTTTTTCAAAAACAATCTTGAAAATAATTAAAAATCACAGAGATATATTTCAGACATTTTTTGAATATTGAATAAAACCAGTAACATGAAAATCTTACCTAAGGGTTAAGAATGAAGTTTAAGTTAACAACTGCAGCCAAAACCTCAACTATCCAAACTCTAAACTGGTAATGTTACAATCCTTGAATGTTTATTACATTTTGAAAACATTAATACTTTAAGATATGAATTTAAATTTTAGTTCTGCAAAGTCATCCAAAACCGACGGACCTTGCACCTAACTGAGATCACTTGTAAAGTCCTGCAGGGAAGACAAAATCATTTGTCCAAAACCAAATTTCTTTGCAGAACAGGAACCTTCTGCAGAAATAGAAAATATATGCACACGCTGTGATAAATTATTACAAGAACCTTCATTTTTCACTTCCTCATGACTGTTTTGCTTTGACTCTTTTCACAGAAAGGTTTCATGTTCAGAAGGGGGATACTAAGCAGCTTGTTAGTAGGTATACGTAGTTTCTTCTCCTTAACACTAGAGAAACTAAAGTTAAAAAAAGACACATCCCTAGTTCAAAGGCCAGAATTAGAACCTTGAATATTTTTAAGCAAAAGCAATTTTTTTTTCTTTAAAAAATTCAAGAAGGGTAATATTTTTAATTGTACGTTCTAAAAATATAAATTGTGGTCTTGCATTTATTTGCTTTTCAGTTTTTAAAAATGGAGAATATAGATACTGAGAACTGAAATGTAGAGATAAAATTAAAAGGCTTATTGGACTCTTGCCATGTGAAGACATGGACAACCAAGCAATATTTAGTATTTCAGATACGAAATTCTATCTAATAAAATACAGCCCTTTCTTCACTTTCAACTCCTCTACATATGTGCCATTGACTCAAGTAGAGAAGTCTGATATCTTCCTAGGAGTCAGATTTCTGATTCTCCTATCCTGAGACATAGCAAACCACCTAAGAAATTATGTCAATAAGGACAGGAAACTTGTTAACCATTCATAAAATTTATAAGATTGTGGCTTCTACTTTCAAGACAATTATATTTAATTACAGCTTTCACTATGTGTCAGTAGTAGATGAATAGTACAAAGAGAATTGTGATGTGTATCTGACTTCTTGTGCCAACACTTTTTATTCTGTTAGGTCTTCTAAATGAAAATCTGTCATTTCTTACCTACCGATTCATCAGATCTGTTTTGCACCCATTGTTTAATATAAACATCACACTATATTGGTTTTCCTGCAGGGCTATAATAACATGTTCAGGGCATCTACACTGAAAATTCTGCCAGAATCGGTCCAAAAATCCTGAAGTCATAATGTCTTAGCACAACACTGAAGAAATACAGAGTTAAGGCAGAAAATGAACACTGCAATTTGGAAAGAGCAGAAATAAAGGCTATGATTTCATGCAAATATTCTTTAAAACTATGAAAATTAACTGAAAAAAATCATACTCTAGAGCTTCATTTGTTTCTAAGCATAATCTTTTTAAGAAGAATCAATGAAGACTTAATTTCTGAATGTTACATCCAAAAGAGGATTTACAAGCAGAGAGGATTTTTTTTTTGTCATGTCTGGGCAGATTTGCAGGGAGGAGGCTCACTTACGCATTGCTGGTCTAACAGGCAACAGAGCTCTACTCCTCTGATCAAGAGATCACTTTCATAACCACTTTTCTGAGGTCACAAATGAGTCTGCTGCAGTCACGCAATCCCTTGTCTGGTAGAGTTTACTACAGCAATACAGGTTCACTAAGCGCTTTTAAAGCGGCAGTATATCCTTTTTTATTTTTTTTTTTCCTTTTTTTTAACCAAAACAGGTATAAGGCACGCACATGTTATAATATAGGCTTAACTGAAACTTCTCATGGGACTATTATATTTCATTTCAACATTGAGTATAAGAAAATGTATAGTTTGGCATTTTAGCTGAATGGAAAAATACTCCCGTAGTAGAATTAAGTTGAACACTGAGATAAATAGCTCTAGAATGCTTTTATAGTATACTGATACCTTTTCAAATATTTATTCAACCGTTTATTATTTTAAAGGTCAACATCTACCAATCGTGTGGTAAATCACTATAAACTATGCTAACTAAGATAGTAGTAACAGTGAAGAAACATTAGATTCAATAAAAAAGACAGGTAAGCTTGCCCTGAATTTGCTGCTACAGTGTTAGAAACAGCAATGATACAGAAATGTAAGTTCAGGAAATGGATTTACTATCAAACATTTATACAGTTAATATTAGTTATAAACTAATTTCTAGAACAGAAAAACATATTTTATATTTCAGCCAACAAAATCTCACAAATGACCAACATACCAATCTGTTGTATGGGTTTGCCTTGTAAGCAGTAGTTGGAATGGGCTTCCTGGGGGGAGGGAAATTTAAAGAAAAAAGTTAAAAATAATCTTCTTGTTAGGGTAAGTCAGCCCTACCCAGTGAATGGGGATTTTGGCCTTTTCAGTCAGGTAGCATTCTGAAGACAACTGTTGTTTTTCCATTATGCAGTATTTGCACTGTTTGATGTAAAATTTTCAAAAGATTCTAAATGATTTTGGAGCCTGTGGGTATTAAAAAAAAAAAAAAAAAAAAGAGGGTGGATATAGCTCTCATTGATTTTTAGTGAGGAATGGTGTACAGATACATTTCATTCAAAGGCAGCACAAACAAGCTTGCCCAGACTAGCTTTATAATCCCTCCTAATTAAGTAACAACAGTAATGAGGACATTGTGCTAAGCCCATTGAGGACTCACAGTACAGACTGCGGTGACTAGTTTGCACACTGCCCTATCACTTCATTGCTATTTTTAGCCAAACTAGCCAGATTAAAGCTAATGCAGGTTCACCTACTCAATCTACAGCTAGGCTTAGTGACTTTAGAGCTGTACCCACGGCCTCTGCAATGCCCTTGAGTTCATTCAAAGTGATATTCAGGCTTCACCTTGCTGAGTATCTTTATCCAGCTCAAGCCCTGAGAGAAGTCCATTTCCATCTGCATTGACACGGCAGATTGAACAAAAGACTATGTCCTAGTGTAGCTTTAGTATGAAATGCAGACTTCTTCAGAATCAGCCTTGTCTCTGCTCCATGTCCTGCTTGTATTTATGGGTAGAAGTAGGCTGGAAACTGGACAGGGAATTGTGGCACTGCTGCTTAAGGAACTCACTGTCAGAGATTGAGACACTCCCTACATAGAAGGGAAGTGGAGCGACTCAGTCTCAAACTTGGATGCCAAATACCATCACAGTTTCTATGAGTGGATAAAGGGCCACGGGCAGTGGTGAGATAAGGATTGAGATTTATAAACTGAGGGAGCTGAAATGCTTTAGAGTGACCCTAAGAGTAACAGTATCAGCACAGATAGGACTGCAATCATTTCTGAAAACAGGTCATGGTTTCAAACGTTTCTGAAACACGTGATAATTTTTGCCCTCAGCTTCTAAGGAGACGCCTGGTCGTCTTAGACACCGGTAGCCACTACCAGTGCCTAAGTACCACTTTTTTACATTTCTAAAGAAATAATTGGTCAATAAGAATTGATCAATTCTAGAGAAAGAATTAATCAATAATTTAGTATAGAGAAATTAGGTCAAACAATGATCTCCATTATGCCATTTTCCAAATAATTACTGCAACTTCTTATCATTTTCTTCACAGATCTAATAGTTTACATCTGAAAGTCACAGGTCAGGACACTGCCTATATACCAAAGAGAAGAGAATGCAAAGTTATTTGGATCAGCTACAAATCTGCCTTTAAATTCTCTTCCTAATTATCCGTGAAATTTACGTCATTTGAAAATTACCCACAGAATAGTGATCCAACTCACTTACACTTCAGCTAATAATTCAAAATCAAATAATTTTAAAATAGCATAATATAAGTTGTTACTTAATAAATAAATGTACTTCAAATACAGGACAAAAGTTATTCTTTCATTAGAAAAAAAAAGTTTAAGTACTTAGAAATTACAGTAATCAAGCTATTATAATCAGGTTTTAAGGATTTCTGAGTAACTAGGTTAAAAAAAATTGTTTCAAACATGCTTAACAAGAAGCTTCTAACCTCTTCCTCCTGCCCCCACAAACTGCCTGTTCACCTACCTTTCTACCATGGTTCAGTACCTTCCATCTAGGTTTTTTTTTCTGGCAGTGAACTACTTCTTTTACAGTAATGTAAAAAAGCATTTTTTTATGGTAATGTAAATCAAGCTCTAGCCTAGACAGAACTGCAATATTCAAGTAAAAGGGAGATTAAAGAGGACAGCAAACAGAGAAAATACTGCATCTACAGAAATACATTTAAAATAAGTCAACAATTTGTTGTGACTGAGCCTTCCTTATGTGGCTGGGCATAAAACATGCCTTAGCATTGCTCAGCTTACAGACATACAGAACCAGGAAAAAAAAAAATTCAAAGAACTGTAGCATTCTGCTAAGGTCAAGGCAATACAGTCAAGAGTCTATAGATTTAAGACAGGATTGGGGCCATGCTGGGAATAGGGCTATTGGAACATTCTTGTGTCTCATATATTTCCCACTGCTCAGATGTTCCACACTTGACATCAGTTGTAGGACATTGGCTGTGGCAGTCCCTGAGGGTATTCTGACCCCTGGGAAGCACTAAAGAGGCCCAGGACTGCCTGGCATAGATGAGGCATAAAGGTATTTTGAAACCCTAATTGTCTCTTCTCCCACTCAGATCCTGTGCCAAGTTCAGCTGAGGCGCAGGAATTCATCTGTGGTATAATAATCATTTTGTATATTAACCCAGTGAGTTAAAATGCCTTCTGAGACTAACATGTAGTTAATTGCTCTGAGAACAAAACTTTGAATTTCCTGAGCTATTTAAAGTTTTAATTTCCCATTAACTCCACACTCCCTTACTAACATATGGTATTGAGCATACAGGATATAGTTTCACAATTCCCTGCATCAGAGTGAATGTGAAGAGAACATGATGAACGGAACTGTTTACTCCTGGAAACTTGCTCTTACATGTAAAATGATAACCTTTAAATATATTTATTAATATGCCCATGTCCCCCTCCCCCTTTATACAGGCAGTCTTTCTGATTTAAACTCTTATGCCAAAGCCATTACTACTACATGGGAGCTGAAAAAGCACTGGTTAGCATAGCTGACTCATCAGCTGACCAGCCCATAACATCAGCCACAAAGGACTGAGAATGCAGGCGGTGGCATGAAGCGTGTGGGTGGAAGCAAGAAATAAGCCATCATCTGGCAGGGAGGGCTGGCAACAATTCATTATTTATCCCTCCCCCCACTCCCTCTCTAAGGCTTCATCCTTCTGCTGCAGGGATTTTCCTAATTTTGACACTGTGGTAGGGCTTTATGTAGGGGAGGGAGTGAAAGGTATCTCCCCTCCCTGTGGCCGATGCAATGAAAACATCAGCAAACTATCTGTGAGTACCACACCCAGACTACGTAGGGCAAAAGGCTGTCATGAAGAATGGAAAAGAGGTTTGTCTGGTCCTTCTTTCAGCCAACAGGAGACAAGAACAATATATTACTAGCAAAAAAAGAGAACGTCTCTTTCCCACCAAAATCCATTTGTCAATAAACTGAACAGATGGTTCTAGAATAGCAGAGGGTAGATGAAAGAAAAGGAGTTTAGGGAAGAAATAACAAATACAAGGAAGAGAAAGATGTAGTGAAGAGGGAGAAAGGGACAAGGAAGCCTATATGGAGAAAGCAAAATGGACGATGAGGTGTGTTACCTCAAGTAAGGCAACTAGAGAAAAAAAAAACTGAAAATATTTCTCAAAGAATTAAGAAGGAAACATCTTAATAAACTAAAGATGCTGAAACACAGAAGGAAAGTCACCGAAGTAAACAGTAAAAGCAAATGCAGCTAAAATAAAATTGACAAATTTAATTAAAGCTTGACATGAAAGTATACTGATAAAATGCCCCAACCTGATCATATGTCTCTCATTATCTCTGGGTAAATCTGAGTTCATTTTTCATCATTCCTTCTCTCAGCATCCCGCCACCACTGCTAATCTGGCAGCAATATGGCTAGCTAGAGCTCAGTCTACCTAGCACAAACACTCGTCACCAAATTACTAAAGCAATAAAGGTGTGAGCAGACACTTTAAATGATGTTTTTGCTTTGATTCCTAAAATATATTTAACACCAGGTAACACTTAAAAAAAAAAAACTTTGGGCCAGACTCTGAAGAAAAAAATTGAATTGTACTACTGATGTTAAAGTTAAGTAAAACACAATAGGGAATTAAGAACTGAAGCGGTTGTCTTTATATTTCCTTCCTATCCAAATCTTTTGTTTTCCCTGAATGGGCCTTTTGCCCACATTTTGTCTACAGTAGGACTTTCCTGGCAGATTGCCCCAGTGGGAAGATCAGGTTTCTCACTGTCCTCTTTATCCTTGGAAAGTTTCCCAATCGAGACTACAAGCATTTTAGAGGACATGAACACAGAGCTGAAAAGTCCTCCCTAGCATGGTTTCCATAGGCTGCTATATGCATCATTTGACAGGGGGCCAATGAAGAGTCACAAGATTGTAGTAAGCTACATCTTTCCATCATTGCATCTTTTTTTTTTCCAGTAGAAGAAACACAAATGGCTTCACATTACTGAAATAAAATTAAGGTAGATAAATATAATTCAGAAGACAAAACGTTTGGTGAAGCTGGAATATTTAATGTAAGCACACAGGCCGCTATCTGGAGATGATGATTTTTTGGCTTGACTAGATGAAGACAATAAAGAAACTTCTCTTTTCCAAATGACTTCTTGAAATTTAGTCTCACTGCAGGGTTGCTATAAGAGCTAGAGCGCATGCACTGTCCAGAAGCTGACCTCCGAAGAGAGTAGTTTTTGTGCCAGAGGTGACTGATTTACACTGTGGGTTTTAAAGGCATTATCAGTTATCATTGTGACACTTAGAAGGACTCCAGGTCCCACTAAGGGACCTCTCAGATGTGACAAGACTTCTCAGGTATGACTGCTAAGAAACCTTTCCACTGACTTTATCTCTGCTTTCCTCATCAGAAGTCTGCAGGGATAAATTTAGGATCACTGTACCCAGATCACCCACACTTCGTTTTATTAAATTTTATTGGTGCTTGTTAACACCAATAAGAACCTTGTACATCGTATTTTGTAATACCTTCAAACTCCCTGTGGTGTCACAAGTAATATTTGTCTCATAAGAAAGGAGAACTCGTCCCTTGAACAGCCACACAGAAAAAGTCAATTTCTAGGATTAATTGTCATATAATTCTAATGGTTCTGAAGAAGCACTGAAACAGCTCAATTCTTGTTGATCTTGTAGTAATTTGAGAGCACCTTGCATGGCTAAGCCTCTAATAACTATGAAAATGTATTGTGAAATATCGCTAATTTCATCACACAAATATTACTTGCTTTGGGATACACAACTTTTTTTTTTTTTTTTTCTATATGCGCTAATGTAGATTAAAACATAAAAAGTAGGAAGAGAATAAATGCTGACTACATTTTTCTCCACATACTGTATCAGCAATCATAATAGTGTTTTGGCATATTTCCCATATAAATCTTCACATTCATCATTTCAAGGTGTATTGTTTGGGACAGGGAGGGGGACATTACTTGTCCCCTCAAGAAATGTTTCCACAAAATATTATTTATTGGGTCATTTTTTCCTGTCAAGTTGGAGGGAGTCATTTGATGGCCCAAAACCAATTTAATAAAATATTTAGAACAAAATTCAAGTTTCTGTGACAAATTTCCAGTTACAATTACATAAAAAATAATAATAAGACATGTGGTTAGCATCTTCTGTACAGAAAGAGGAGAGCAGTTAAGATGGATATAAGAGGATTATGGTTTGTAACTGTAAAGAAAATCTATAATATGTTGGGTTTTGATTTAGATTTGATCTTTCTTAGCTTTCAAATTCCTTTTCTCTCAACTTCGTTCAGCTGTTTCCAATATATAAGTAGCCAATTCATGTTATAGATAAGTGGAGATAGCTGACATTATCTATTACAATAAAAACTACAAGCAGTCATTTGCTTCCTTTACAGACGTTCAATAAGATAAATCCCATAGAGATATAAAGAAGGAAAGGTATAACTAGATGCATTGAAGGAGTTAGTATGGAATGTTAGGGACACAGTAAATCCATGTGATCCATGTTTGGCAAGACTATTATATAGCATCAAACTAATAAAATAACTTACAGACTTCTTCAAAGGAAATTTTCAAGTCTGTTAGCAAATTCCCTAAGAAGCATCTAATCTAGTTTACTGATTTTCATTCTGCTTCCACTTCTACTCTTACAGATGCCAAAACTTTAGAAAATTTATCACTTGTGTTATTTACCTGCTTGCATGAATATTTGTAATGAAATTAAAACTGGGTTTATAAAAGTGAAATCTTCTGTGCTTAATCTAAAAGAAATAATACATTTGATGGTGATGAATGTTCAGAGAACTGACTAGTATATTAATGCTATATTAGAGAAGAAAAGTATCTGTTAGTCAGTTGGGGTTTTCCTTTCAATAACATAAAAAAAAACAGTCTAGGCCAAACATAATTAAATGAAAACAAGTCCTTTATAATAATCCAGTGAGCCCAATTATAGGATTAATCATTTTCAAAATGAGGTAAGCTTTATTACCGATTATTACTTGAGCCGAATGAGCTCCTGTTCCAGCGCAGATGCCACCCGCAGGCCTATCCTGCTTCCTCAGTCAGGTACCTTGGCAGGTGAGGTCCCTGCCCTGCAACCATGTTACTGTGCCCAGCTCCCCTCCCATATGCAGCTGCTGGCCCTTGCTGCTCCCTGACAAATACTTCTGATAGTGGATGCTGGAATAATGGTGATGACAGCAATAGAATGATCAAAAGGTTTAACAGAAAAGAAAGGAAGCTCTGATCTTGTCAATCGACAGCTTTCAGAAAAAGATATGCCAGACTATTTTGCAAATTACACAGCAAGGAAGACTGAAAAGCATGAACTGAAGAGACTTTAGTTTTCTACACGGGTGTGAAGATTTGTCAGTCCTCGTATACACAGTTATTAAAGAAGTGCTAAGAAATGCTGCTTGATGGTCACCTAATAATATCCTGAATGCTGACCTCAAGTCCTACTCAGAAAAGATGTCATTGTTAACTACTGCATGACACAAAAAACTTCCCAGTCATTAGCAAATATTTCTTGAGGTAGTAACTGGAATTACAATGAGTTACCTATCTGAATTCTAATGACGTACTTTGTTTATTGCTCATGTTTAATTTAGCTTTCAGATACACTGATTTTAGACTCCAAGCACAGTTTGCAAATAAAAACCACACACCCTAAGTACACTTAGAAAAGTTAATAAAATGCAATCAGTAAATAAAACTTAAATGGAATTTATCAGGATCTAAATACAATCTTGAAAAGACAGAATTAATTATGAAAAACCCTGTGGCCACTTAGCCTTGCATTGGTATCTACTTGTCTCTGTCTTGAGTCATTCCACTAGATCATTAACACTACTAGAGATAGAAATAGATTTGGCACTACAGAACAAAAAAAATTGTCCCTCAGTGACAAAGCATGCACTTACCAAGTATAAAATAGGAAACAACAGACAGATACAGAAAAGCAGAGGGAGAAAAAAAAACTTAAACAAAAAGCAAAAACAATGAGATGATAGTTATCTACATGATACGCAACAGTCTCACAGTATCAATGGCATGACAGTAAGACTTTGGGAAGCAGAGTAAGAAAGAAGTGCTTTAGGTCCAAATATTGAGATAAGAAAACAGTTCTGTGAGTGGTTAACAGACAAGTGACAAAGCAATTCTTAGAGAATCTAAAAAGCAAATGATGAAAGAAAGTTACGAATCTCCTTTAAATTTTTATGCCTGCCCTTCCTTCCTATCCTTCACTCATCTACCCCCACTCAGGTTGACTGCAACCAGTGAATTTATCTTTATGCGTAACATTTTCTGTATTAGATGAAAATCATGACAAGGAAAAGTGTTGATAAGTACAATTTAAAATGTGATCATTTTGTCTAATGCAGGCACACCTTTTCAGCTCCACATTTCATGTGCCCCCATGCCCAGTCATTGCTTATGAGGCATATAAGACAGCATTTTAGAATCTCAGGAACTGACTTTATAAAGACACTACAAAGTCAAAAAGTTCTTTAAAGCAAATCTAAATGACAATCTTGTGATTCTAACTGTTTTTAAAAAGCTTTACAAAAGAAGCAGCATTTTAGACTTTACATTTCAACGTCAGTTTTTTAATTCAAGATATTAATGGCTTGCCTTTCCAAAATTCTCATTGGGAAAAAGACTCTTGACTATGTCTATGCAACTCTGAACGTGTGGTCTTCAACAGTTATGACAACTATCACATGATTCTCACTCACCTCCATCCACATTACTTTTTGGTGAATGGTCTGAGGACCGAGCTCTGGGCTTTGCTTGATAATGTGCTAAATGATAAAAAATGCTAAAGCAAGTAGAATGTATACGCACTGAAATGTGCATACTCTGGCCTGGTGCAGGCCTATGCTTGAAGCTTCCCATCTCTGCGGAGCACAGGTTACCTTGAAGTCTGCCTTGGCAGACCTGCCTTGCTGTACTAGCACAGGAGCTGAAAGAGAAGAGAGCTGGATGATCTGACAAGCATCAGAAAGGTATGTCTGTGCTGCACAATGATAGACTGTAGCGCAAGGAGCTCTCAGCTAGCTCCATGGATGTTTGTTTAGGCATACAGTGTCTCATGCTGCAACATGGGGATAACGGACAGGAGCTTGAAAAAAAGTGTGGCTGTTTTGGAATAACAAGTTACTGGTACATACACCACTAAGCTGTGCCTCTGAGAAGGAATAATTCACGTGGGAATATCCCTAATCTAACATAGTCACTCTGCTTCCTGCTATAGAACAACCTCTGACAACCTCCATTATTTTGGGATTCTGTTCAGAGTGCTTTACTGTGTGATATAAGCCAAATGTGATATAGTAGCAGAGTGAAAAAGAAACCAGGAAGACACTGTTGTATAGCTGAAATTATCCATTTTCAAAGCCCTATCTAATTATATTATGCCAAGCTAAATTCTTTGTGCTGTTGGATAAGAAACAGTTTTCCCTTTCAAAAATATCTTTAAAATGAGAAACAAAGTGAATTATTTTTCTTTACAGTAAAGAAGATTTTTTTCTCTCAGAGAATGTAATCACTCACGAAACTGAGAACAAGTGTAAACTAAGCCAAACTCATGTCTGAAGGAATGCTTTCTTACCTCCTATTCACTGCAATTATTGCAATTGCTAGCAACTTCTGTAGGGAAAACACAATCTCTCCTATGAAGGAAAGCAATCCTTTGTTTCCATATCCAAATATGGAAACTGTGCTGCTTTAGTATTAAACTTACATTAAGTTCTTTCTATGTCTCTAACAGCCAAACACAATTTAACTTAGAGTGAGGTCAATGAAAGCCCATTCATTATAGCATTGGAAGTAGAACTTGATCTACAGAGGGCTATGAGGATTTCAACAGTTTCAGGCAGGCTGGGCCAGGTAGTCTGTCATCTGCAGAAGAATGACTGAACAAACACAGTGTTAAAGCAAGAACATATCTGTGAATATAAAAGTGCACATCTCAGTCTATTTTTTTTTTCTTGTCACATACCTACATTCATTCAAAAATGAGGAAAAGTCGAACAGTTTAAGAGTCACCTTGCTCTTCCTGAATATAGACTAACACAGAAGTAAATCCTGCCTCAATAAACTACTCCTCCCTTTCATAAATGTTTCTGAAAAACACATTTTGTTTACAACAAGCTGAGAAGAAAACAGCTCCCTTTCCTCTCTGCAGCAGAAGGAGGTAATATAACTTTTAATTGTCTTAGAACAAGACACAAAGAGGGAATGAAGTCATCTCACAAGACTGAGCAAAGGGTCTGATTGATCTCCCGATTATCCAAGAGGAAGTGTGTTGCAAAACAGCCTTGGCTTTTTTTTTTTTACACGGAATACATGGTTTCCACAGGAACTTAGGGGGAAAAAATGAATAACTGATATAAACAATGTTGCACTAATGTGTTCTTTCTGACAATAAAAAAAAAAATGTAAAGAAAATGAATCAAAACAATCTACTGTTTAAAAGTGGGTAATGTAAGGCAAGGCTGAGGTGCAGCTAAAGCTCCAGTCCTGCCAGATCTCAGGAATGAATATATATGGCTAGTCTTTTAAAAGTCTTGATGTTTCTACCAAATTTCATTGACATAATATTTTATCACTTGATTAGATAATGACTTGCAGACCGTAGGTCTTCCTTCAAAGACATACTAATGTTCCATTTATCCAGCAATATACCTTTTCCTCTTTAAATTGCTCTAGAGTGAAAATGGTAAAATTATAGAGCAATAAAGAGGAAAGGTGTTTCTTTTAATGAACAGTCCATTTTTGTGGGAAACATTCAGAACACTGTCATAATTTAAATACAACAATTCAGTATAGCGTGTGGAATGGCATTAACTATTGCACACTCTGACCATGCCGGTTCTTTTTTGGTACAAGCACTTGAGCACGCTGTAATAAACCTAAATAAGTTAGAATCTTACAGATAATCTAATAAGCTGTGATTGTGAACAATAACAACAGATACCTTAAACATATTCTGTATGTGTTTAAAAGGAAAAGTCCTTAGTTTCTCTTTCAAGTAAGAAATCTGTCAGGCATTCAAATTTGGAGGACAACACTGGCAAACCTACGATGTCTCTAATTCAGTAGAACATGTTTTTAAAGAAACAAACTTTTAAGTGTTAAACCATTCAAATATACTGGGATTTTCTTGATTCAAGATATAGCTTAAATGCTAGTTAATCAGAGACTCCACTGCATTTAAAATATAGGTTGCATCAACAAGAAGAAGCTTAACAGTAATCTGAAAACTTCTCATTAATTTCATAATTAAAATCAATGCATTAAGGATATTGAATAAAGTGTGGTGGCAGTGAAGAGGTGGAGGCAAAAATTCCATTCTCAGAGTAAACATCTCATATTATCTTTATCTGTTATTCAGATTTTCTTATGCTTTTATTTGCCCTATATCCACTCTAAAAATATCCACTACATGTAGGGTAATACTAGGCTGTTTATTTTTAAAGGAAAATGTCAACCTACTAGAACCAATTGGCAAATGAAAGAATATTTTGCCATGTAAATATATCCAGCCTTAATCGTAATATAAAACTCAAGCTTCTAAGTTTAATTTCAAAATGTTTTAAATCTTATTGGAAAAAAAAAAAACCTGGCTGATGTAAAGTAAAATCTAAAAAATTAATTTATGCCAAAATGAAAAACTTCGCAATCCAGAAAAAAAAAGCTTTGGGCATGTAATTTTGAAAAGGAAATTCTGGGCAAACAGAAATGTCAAGGAGAGAAAGCAGGAAAAAAGGGAAGCTCGATGGACCCCTCTAGTTCAACTGTAGAATAGAAGTTTTGTTTCAGCCAAGCAGCACCCAGAAAGCACAGTAGTACTGGGCACTGAATAAGAGATCCTTCTTTATTCTCCTGCCAGTCCCAAGCTTTAACTTCTAAATTTTCTATGTCTTTTCAATGACTGGCCTGCACATTTCATCAGAAGCGTATCTGCAAGCTATGCAATATGGGAACTGCTGCACCAGCTGTTAAAATTATACAATAAATAACACAACAGCCTCACAGTCTCTTCTTAGGACAGCCTAATCTAAAGAATCTTCAAGTGAAGGTGAGGAACAGCCATGCATACAGTACGAGAGGACAAAAATTGGTTATTGAGGATACTGAAAATCAGACCATCTGGGAGGAATCCTTTGTTACCATCTTCTAAAAGGGATAAATTCAGTTTCTATTGAAGTTAAGCATCAGTGAGAACTGAATCACACCAAACACAGAAATGAGCAAAAGGAAATGACCCACTAATATAATGCTAAATCAGAAAAAAAGAGAGAAACCAAAGTGTGTAGTTTCCTGTCAGAAGTGAAATATATAGATATATACGAAGGAGACTGAATAACAAGGGAGAAACTGGTTAGAATGTGAGAAAGCAGCCTGCTGAAAGAATTTGGGAAATTCTGGAGTTCCTAGTTGCTATAGCAGCAGAAATCAAAAGAATAGCAAAATGAAGACACTGGGATTAAAAAAGGGAGATTTCAGTAGACCTGGAGAACCAGAAGGCAAAAAAACCTCTAAGGAAAGATATCTAATGGAAGCAAGCTTTGGCAGCTTCCCTTAAATCCCTAAAAATCAATATGAAGGCAATAAGAGCAAACTATCTCATTGAAATACAGGAAACCTTATGAAAGACTGTCTTAAGAAAATAATAAGTTCTTCTATGACTGGAAGCCCACAAAGAAAAAAAATCAAAATGAAAACTTGCCAAATATTAAATATAAATAAAATAAAGCACATGTATATCATAAGAAAACAGAAAAGACAATGTGTAAAATAAGATGTAATAAGAAAAGGAAGTGGATGAGATTATTACACTTCAAGGATTCTGGCAGTAGTCCTCATATAGGTCTCTAACTGCTATGAGAAGCTGAGGGAGGCAACTACAACATCCGTTATGCCCAATCTAAATATCCAGGACTGTAGTCCAAGGTGAGTTCTTGCTTCAGAGAGATGTGAAAATTGTTTCATGAATATGGGTAATTACAGTAGGGTACTCAAGTTCTGGATAGCCAGTTTGCAAAGGACAGCTGTTCTGCAAGTTGTCTCAGGGCAAGTGCCTGTTCCTGTTGTACTCCATGGCAGGTATGGGAGGGAAGGGGACATAGCTGAACACATGATGCTCTGAAGGATGCCTAGCAATATGATTGCTGTTCCCTATTCTACTTACATAAGATGACCAGTATGTTTACTGGATGATAATGCACGCAATCAAAGAACGGTTGAGGTTGGAAGGAACATCTGGAGGTCACCTGGTCTACGTCAGCCCCCCTGCTCAAGCAGGGTCAGCTCAAGCACATTGACCTGGACCCTATAAAGATGACTTTTGAGTATCTCCAAGGACACCTCCAGGGTGAACCCTGAGGGATACCACCAGCTACAGGCCTCCAATTCTACAGGCCTGTGTCACTGATGACAACCCTCCGAGCCTGGCCATTCAGACAGTCACTGTCGGCTCACCTAGCCTGTACTTCATCAGCTTTCCTTGAGGCTATTACAGGAGACAGTGTCAAAAGCCTTGCTGAAGTCAAGACAGACAACATCCACTGCTTTCCCCTCATCTATCCAGTCAGCCATTCTGCCAGAGAAGGCTATCAGATTGGGAAGACACAATTCCCCCTCGGTGAATCCATTTAGACTACTACTGACCACCTTCTTGTCCTTCATGTGCTAGCTGCTCCATCACCTTTCCAGGGATTGAGCTGAAGCTGACTGGACTGTAGTTCCCTGGGTCCTCCTGTTGCCCTTTTACTAAGACTGGAGTAACACTTGCTTTCTTCCATTCCTTACATACCTCTCCTGATTGCCAGGACCTTTCAAAGATGATTCATAGCTGCCAGCTCCCTCAGTACTCATGGGTCTAACCCATCAGGCCCCACAGATTTGTGTATGTCCAGTTAGCTTAAGTGATCATAGAAGTGATCAAGAATCATAGAATCATTATGGTTGGAAAAGACCTTCAAGATCATCCAGCCCAACCATAAGCCCTTCAACACCATACCTGCTAAACCATGTCCCTAAATGCCTCATTTACACATTTCTTGAATGCTGCCAGTGACTCCACCACTTCCGTGGGCAGCCTGTTTCAAAGCTTGACTACTCTTTCCATGTAGGAATTCTTCCTAATGTCTAACCTGAACCTTCCCTGGCACATCTTGAGGCCATTTCCTCTTGTCCTATCTGTAGTTATTCTGAATTCTAACCCAATCCTCCTCTAACCTCCATTCTCCAAACTTTGTCCCAGATCTCCAGGGCCTGGGACTCCTGCAGGCTGATATTACCAGTGAAGACAGAAGCAAAGAATCTCTGCCTTTCCTGTATCTGTTGTCAACAGGGCTGCTGCCCCATTCAGGAGAAAGTCAAATTTCCTCTAATCTTGCTTTTGTGATGGAGGTATTTACCGAACTCCTTCTTGTTGTCCTTGACATCCCTCACCAGATTAAACTCCAGATGGGCTTAGCCTTCCTAGCCCCATCCCTGCATCCCATCCCTGCGTCCTTGGACAATGTTCAAATATTCCTCTAAAATTTTTATAGATAGAATATTTATGCTATTTAGTCTTGTATTATTTCAGAGTAGCTACTGAAAGGACACCTAGTGGTAAGTAAATGAGTATCTCTAGAAACCACTGTAATTATTGAAGGCATATCATTTTAATTACTGTTACAGCAATTACAGAAGTGTTATTGCAGTTGAACTGGCAATGTCATATATGAATATATATGTTAAGTAGCACTTTTTAAAAAAATTGCAAATAGCATTTTTTTGAAAACTTAGGTTAAGGAATGTAACCATAATTTTCTTAAAACTAAAAGAACCGTATTTTTAAGCATTTGAAAAATGCACATGTATAGATTACAATTTTGAATATCCTGGATTTCTACTGCATCCTTTTGAGGAATATTGGATGGATAAACAGAACTCATTTAAGATACATCTTTCTTTATATTCAAGCTAAATTTCAACATGCTTATCACTATTCTCTGGCTCCTCCAATGTGCCACTCTAAAATATTCTAAAATGATACTCTAAAAAACCTTTTTCACAATACACAAATCTGTAAAGACATATAGCCATAGTGTATAAATAGTACATATTTGAACTAATACTACTCTTTTTTTATTTTGTTTTGTTTTGCTTTGTAAGGGGGAGGGAAGGGTGGGGAGGGAAAGGGTTCCATCCAGCCTTACAGTCACTAGCTGAATGGGTTTATTCTAAACCCCTTTAGATGTACTAATGCTGTTTTGACCAGAAGATGCCCACAACAGAGAGCAGTATTCCAGATGGAGTCATGCTGGTCTCAAACTGAGAAGGATTGACATTCCTGTTTAGTGACATGCTGCCTATGGCTAAATAGACCAAAATCCACACTTGGCTTTCTTGTTTATCTCCACATGTCATATTACAAGCATAGCACAACATGCGGACTACTCTACCTCCTCATTTATTGTTTTCATGTTCTATCTTCTAGTTTTCTCTCTTCTACTGAACATATATTTCTTTGGATTATATTTTTTCAAGGTGAGTTGGTATAGATATTTTAGGCCAGTTTTACCAGATATGTAATTTTTGTATGAAAAATTTTGTAACATCTTTGTATACCACTGGTCTGTTCTTACCTTTAGCAGCGTTTTTAACAGTACTCAACTTAGTACAATCTTTTTATTTAAAATTTTAAAAAATAAATGAGATATTTCTGCTCTTCCATGTTATTTTATCATAACAAGGATCTAAATAACTGGGATTTTTTGTTTGCTTTTTTTGGTTTGCTTTTGTTTGCTTTTACCAAATTGTGTACTTAGAAAAAAATCATATTATTTCTCCAAACACAACTACACGGAAATAGACCACAAGATGATGCCAAGGCTGCAGCTCCTGCTCTTACTCAAATATTAGCACCCATTCCTTCTCCTGCTCTTTTTCAGCTGCTCATCTCTCCTTCGCTCCACCCTTTTGAACCTCCAGCCTGTTCTCTGTCTTAAAATTGCATGTAGTTTCCTTCCTTTACTATAAACAATGCTTTCTGTAACCTTAGTTTCATAATGTAAACATTTAAAAATAAGAACGGAGGGAACAAAAACTGTGTTTGATTAGGTAATTTGGAGATGAAAATAAATGAAATCTCTTGCAACGTCAAACACTTTAGAGTAACAAAGTCTGACTTTACTTGTACTACTTTTATCCACCCTTTGAAAATAAAAGGACAATAGATCTTAGAAACTCAGACAAAAGAATAGTAAAGGCAGCTGTATTCTTTGTATTCCAGAAGAATCAAAAGCTCAGAGGAATCATAGAATACTTAAGGTTGGAAGGGACCTCTAGAGATCATCTAGCCCAACCCCCCCTGCACACGCAGGGTCACCTAGAGCATGTAGGGACATTAACTCTCCAGTATGTGTTCAGAGGGTAAGGGAGGAACTCAAGGAGCTCCAGGATGGTGGAGGTAGGGTCACAGTTAATGTTGGAGGCTTAGGGTATCAGTAACACCACCATCTGTAATGTGATGCCATTTTGGAGCATGTCCCACAGACATGGGAAATTACTAGGGCTCCCCTATACACACTGTACATAATAAAGATTTGTAACAGGAAGGAGTAGTAATAATAAAAGGAAACTAATATGCATAAAAAATAACTTTCTCTCTATAATCCACATGTAAATTGAGGTCAATTATATTTCTTCAAGCAGGCATAATTCTTCTTCCATCCTATTTTAACAGAGGGTCTCCACTGTTACATTCTTAATCTGCATTTTGGTCTTTTGAATATTTAATGTTTTCATTGTACATTCTATTTCTCCTTTCTCTGTCATATCTTGAACGAGTGCAGAACCATACATGGGAGCTCTGTGCCAACATGTGAGATAAAGCCAACCCAATAAAACTGAAATGCAGCATGCCAGTTGGATGGGAGGATAGAAGAGGGTAGAAACTGAGGATGAAAGGCAATATCCTATTCTTCTCAACAGCGGCATAAGACAATGAGACATTGGAGCTTCTGAACATTCCCAGGAAAAGTTAATGAAAGTCTCTTCTCTGACCATTCCCTTCCCTTCAGCTGTGAATATTTCTCGGTATTTCCCTTCACACATATCAATTGCAGAAAGGACTGTTCAAACTCCCATAAAAACAGTGACCTTTTATCATGACCACTCTTCCAGGATTATATAAGCAAAGAGAAAAAAGTCAGCTTTGAGGTAATGCTTCTCTGCCATCTCTGTGACTGAATATAAATCTGGTTTGTATGCAGCTGTTATACTGTGATACACCGAAACAGAATTTCCTTTGCAGGCCTCTATGGTTTATGATAGCTTACGATATAAGATATGAAAAGGGGGAAAACAGCTTTGTCAACATCAGGGTTTGTGCCAAGATTGGATAATGTGACCCTAATGGAAACAGCCTGTAACAGTACTAAAAATGTTGCATAGCAGAATGTTTCTGAATCACTTACGGTACTAAGGATGTACTTACTACATGGACATTAATATAATAGTGGCTTGAGGTGCTGATAAAATGTTCTGAGACACTCAAGGCCACAAACTACCTGACAAAGTGAACTCAAATTTCCA
Source organism: Nothocercus julius (assembly GCA_013398735.1). Lineage (NCBI taxonomy): Eukaryota > Metazoa > Chordata > Aves > Tinamiformes > Tinamidae > Nothocercus > Nothocercus julius. The sequence goes on from VZSV01000310.1 coordinate 466,869, forward strand.
CAGACAAATATTAACTTGACTACTTGTCAGGCATTTTGTTTGTGTCTAATTTTAACAAAAAATTTATATCTGTTAGGAATTGAGATAAGAGTGAAAGAAGTAATTAATATGTGTCTTCTGTGCTAAAATCGAGCATTCACTGCTCGATTCACTGTATTCACTGTATTCATTTTTTTGCTATCCATCACTGCATAGGCATAGGAAAAAAAAACGATGAATAGCAGCACCATGAGAATTTTATTCTGTTGTTTTTTAAAAGTAGAGTATTCAGGCATGGCAACATCGGAATATTCCAATTTCTGTATGTAAGTGGGTGAAATATCCCAGCACTTCATTAACAGAAGAAACTAGAACTGTCTGCAAATTTGGAAGAATTCTTATTATGTACATCTCAACATGTACATTTTGATTATATGTGTGCCAGACAGCTACAAAAACTGTGTAGCTTATTACAGCTTTAGTCAACACTTAAAGATCTCACTTATCCAGTAAAAGTGACCCTTTTAGACTTTCAAGCAAGCGTACTTCCTGTTAGGAATACACTAAATATAATAATATTGTAGCTGCTTTGCTTTCACAATGTATTTAAACAACATTTTAAACATGAATCATAATAGCTTCAGAAATGGATTTTGAAGAAGCTACAGGCATCACATTTGCCCTCAGCCTCTTTGCTGGTTTGGGGAATTTACAGCCATATTTTCCTGTCTTCTAAAATACACTGGGGCAGAGTTTATTGCATCACGTAGTATAAAACACAAACACAGCAGAGGAAATAAAGAAAAAATCCAAAGCAGCTTCCCATACACAAAATAAGTAAGTTCAGTAATGGAAATTTGATCTTATCTTGCCTTATCAATATAACACTACATTTTAAATTTTACTAATGACTACTACAAAGCAGTGATAAATTAAAGGGAGACTTTTAATGGGATATTGATATGTTTAAGAGCCATACCTTGAAAGAAACTTTTCACTCGAAGATAGCTGACACTAAGGCGTAGCACTGAAAGTTTGTCCAGCTTGGATATAATGTCAGGTGGAAAGGGCAGGAGGCTGGCCAGATGGTCTAGTTCAGCATTCAGACGGTCCCTGTGTCGCTTTGAAGGATTAGATTTTTCATTCCCAACTGCAGGCCTTCTGTGGTGGAGAAAACATTATGGATTACCTGTTACACCTCCACATAGAACACCCAGACAGTGAGACATTATCTGAAATTAGCTGTTAACAAGCATATTTACTTTAACTTATCTGAAAATCTTCAAAGTTTCTATCCCCTGCCAGAAAGATATTTTTAAAATTTACCATTCTGCATTTCCTATTGTGCAAAGAAATGGACGTCAGCCTCTCTTTTCATATCTTTCCAGTGGAAAACAGATGGGGAAATTATGTCTTTTATTCAGGAATTTCTCACTTCAGGGGAAGGAGAACTATCTTCATGTTTAGTGAATACAAGGAAAAAGGATTTCACATCCACGTTGTACAAATTAGAGTCAGAAGAGCAGAGGAAAATGAATCCATTGAGCACCCATTGCACTCTCCAAAGCATCATATCAAAAGCTCCAATTTTACCTTTCTACAACAATATTAACAAAGTTAAGATAAGGTTTCTCCCTTAAAGAACATTAATATTTCTTAACAGAAACAAACATTAATATTAATGAACATTAATATTCATTAATAGAAACAAAAATGATCTCTTCTCAAGCCAGAGACAGTTCCTATGAAAGAAATATGAACCTCATGGTTTTCAAGGAAGTTGAACAGCCTCAGAATTAGGACTCTATGAGAAAACACAGTTCTTTGAAGCTTCTTCTAACTAGGACAACAGCTAAAGGGAGAATGTCAAGTAACAGTGTTAAACTGGGCCCCTGAAGTCCAGAGAAATGAAGTACAAATTCTTTCCATGCTGTTAAGATACAGCTCTGTTATGCTGTTGAGATCCAGCACTACAGTAAGGGGTAGTCATTATTTAAGCAACAATACATTAGTTTGAAGTTTGGTATCTGCAACACACGGCCGTTGCTGGACCCAGCAGTATCAACGCTATGAGTGGGCAGTGTACCGCATGCCTTATCCTTTCCACCTTCTTGCTCAGTATTAACAGACCTCTGGCTCTGTATGTTATACAAAAATATGGCTTTGGAGCCATAAGCTACATAGATCCATGGATCTGGGAGGAAGTAAAACTGCCCACTGCTACAGCTGAGCAAGCATCTCCTAGGGTATCTAGTACTGAGTGTGCTGGTGCTCCACTCTCTCTCCCATAATATCTATGTTCAAGTTCCTACTGTATAGTACATTCCTGTGTTCATTCTGAGGTGCTTTCTCTAGAATAATGATAAGGGACATTTAGAAAAAAAAAATCAGGGAGAAAAGAGAAGAAAATACTACAAGGTACTCATTTAAATGGGGAATGAGAGGCATGGAAAATACAGTAGTGCTAACATTTTCCATTTTCATACAACGAAAGACAAGGATAATATCCTTATGTAGCATAGCTAGTGGTCAAATGAAGAGCCAAAGCAAAACTGTAGTTATTCTCTATACTTTACTGCTGTGTTTCCACACTCTGCACACTATACTTTTCAATTATAATTTTAAATATTAGTTTTCCAGAAGGCAGTTAAAACACATTTTGAGTCTTCCCTTGTTATAAATGCAGTCTGAATTTGTCATTGTAACTGTTTTTAGAAAAAATGTTGTGTTTAGGAAAAAGATCAATGTTTTGTGCATGTAATTGCTGATTTTACTAGCTAAGTGTAAACATTTAAAAGCAAATTGGATAAGACAATATTTTCACAAGATTTGAGAACCTTCATTTCATTTTCACAGGACATGAATGAAAAAATGTTCAAGGAAAACATGCAATTCCTGTTTTTTCATTCCAAACAACCCTTCAGTAATACAATATGTTGGTTTCAAAGATAAAGAGGAGATATTAATGTTCAGGGCTCAGTAATAAATTCACTGTATCAGAGCAAAATGTTAAAAAGATTAAATCAGTATTTTTTTTTCTTTTCCAGAGTAAGATGTTTTTCAGAAAATGGTGCTTTTTTGAGTAAATTTTGAAGCTCAGCCATCCTTGCCATGTCATAAAAGCATATCTGACCCACAGAGAGCAATAAATCTGTGAGAGTAAATAAAACCCAGAGTTCAACTGAACCTAAAGGACATAAGCACATTGCTCTTTAGCTCTGAGAAACCAGAAGCAATTTATTAAAGAAAAAAAAAAAAAAAAAGAATAAATTCTAATAAAGAAACTTACACCGACTGTAGTTCAAATGGTAAAAATTGTCAAGACTAACATGGAACACATATAAAAATTGCTCAAGACTATTTGCCTTATAATAGTGACTGTTCAACGTCAAAGAGGCATGGATTGAGGCAAGTATGTAGCCTGTATTTGTATTGAGCATAAGGATTAGTTTTCTGGAAATTACAGGGAATGGTGTAAAATGAATGTGACAGAAAGTTCAAGATGGCCTCTTCCTGAAAATTCAAGGAAATGATTCAGTAAGGGAGTGAATCCAAACAAACAAGAGTTTGATGTAAATGGAAATTAGGTGCCAAGTGGATGAGATTTAAAAACAACACAAGTTTCACGGAAAGACTAACTTAGCTATCAATAAACAGAAAATGGCAAGCAGGAAAATTCTTTAATGAGTTCTTTTGAGGCAAGTGGAAATTCTTGCCCATATTTTGAGCAGGAAGCAGATGCTGCTTGTCTTTATGTAGAAACAATGATTCTCAAACTATATAAATCATGATTTAACAGGCCATTTTGCACAGCACTCACTCCCCTACTGTATCTCTTTTACTCTTTAAGTACACCTTACGACAACAAGCAGAATGTGTAATTAAAATAATAAAGCTGGCATTTCCCGCTTTGAATTGTTTAACAGTCCAAATACTTCTTTGTAATAATAAGGGTATATAACTTTACAAAACCCAGTCCCTAGTCAGTAGGAATATTGTGTAGGAGCTGATGCAGAGAACATTTACTATTTTATTGATACATAAGGCATTGAGCCATTTATACTTTAATGATTCAATATGCCTGTGACACACAGGCTGCTGCTTGTGTAAAGCTGTTTGGTGAGCCTGCAAAGGAATGTTCTTCAGCTACATCTCTGCAATATGTAGTATCTATTCTTTTATTTCAAACACTACCCTCTGAGGGAGCTGACAAAACAGTTTAAAGAAAAAGTTCACTCTGAATTTTTTAAGTGTGCTAAAGTGCTAAATCAACAGATGATCTAAACTGAGAAAATCCAATCATTTAATGACAGCAATTTTTCAATAAGAAAGGAAAGGGAAGAGAGAATGAGATGCAATAGATAAACTAAGTACAAACTAGCAGCAAGATGACTATCATAAATGTTCTGACAAGCCCTCTCAGTTACTTGCAGTTCTTGATCATTACATAGGTATCCTGGCAGAGCTGAACTTCAGTGAGCTGCATATGTGCAGATGTGCACCATCTCCCACAAGTTAAAGGGACTGAATGAAAGAAATTTCTCTGAAGGGGATACTTTTCCACCTTCCACTTCTTATCAGTCTTTCCAAAAGCAAAATGGGAAAGAAGAACTGATAGTCATATTGGCACAGCACATTCACAGAGCAGACTAGGGGTGAAATAGTGTGATAACAAGGAAGAGGAAGGTCTATGCCTCAGAAAGCCTTAAAATGGCAGTGAAGAAGCAGGAAAGAGCTGCTTCTCCTGAGGTTTTGGTTTACCCTGGCATTGATACGATTCTGACTTAACTGGGCAGTTTCATACAGCTGTAGATGTGCTCAACTGAGGCAGCTCTGAGCTGCCTTTCAAGAGCTGTAAAACATTATGAGAAATGTTTTCTAGAAGGAATCTTAAAGTTGCCACAGTTTGAGATTACCAAGTGGATAAAATGTTCAAATGGCTACTGTCCTGAGGCATTGCCTTATAATTTTTAATATAAATATAAATTTCAGCATAAAGGTTATAGTTTGGGGTTAAAAGAGGATCTGTTTAACATTTAGATGCTTGAATTTTCAATAAAATGTTAAAGAGTTCCACAGGAAACAAACACTTGGTAGAAAACATTTCCTTTGCTCAAAACTCCAGTTGTCTGGCTGAAAAGCACATCTAATTGAAAATCTTCAATTAGCCTGAGCTTCAGCCACTTGAACTGTTTCCATAAATGCCAAAAACCCTTTATTGTAGAACAGCTTTACCGGGGTTCGTTTGGAAGCTTTCTGTGGCAAAAGAAGAGCTAGGATTTATCATTTATTTGTACATATGGAAGTAGAACTTAAACTCAATACATTGTCTGAAGAACGGCAGCCTAAGGAACAAATCTCCACTACTTCTGTGCAGAGAAGAAAACTGAAATATATCAGGGTCCTCCTGTAATACAAGTTTTTCAGACATTCTTCCATAGTTGTGATTTTCTGCATTCTTCCATATATCTTCTTCATATATTGTATTTTCTAACATATTCACAATTTCTAATATACTGGGCCTGAAGGAACATGAATGTAATTTGCTTAACACTATCATTCTGTGATATCCTGAATTCAAAGGCAGTTCCAGATCACCATAAAAGGCTCCTGAGGACATTTATGTCTTTTGTTAGCAAGTAATTTTCTCAGCCATTGCATCTCTCCAGAAGTTATCGTACAGATAAGTACTAGCATGTGTGCTCCAAACATTAATATCTCAAAGCAATTCCAACTCTGTTTTCTTACTCACTAAGTTTTGATTTATAAACAGTTCTGCACAGAGGTAATTTCATGTCCTGGAGCAGTTTCTTACCTTCTATAGTTAAGAAGTTAAATATCCACATTCATATTCAAACAGTAGAGCAAAAATGTTACATACACATTGGATCTAACAGTCAGGTGTTGCAGGAAGAATCATTTTCTTATTTCATTATCTTTGCCTATTGGAATTCTCACCTACAATGTATTTTACATTAAAAAAATATTTTTAAGTGAAACAAGTCATTTATATGTATATACCAAATTCAATAAGATTAACAAATTTCATTCAGAATTGCAGAGAAAATGCCCTTTGACCACAGAGGCCAAATTTTAAACCAACTTGACTATTTTTAGAACTTTTGAACAAATGAAAATTGGGAAATTCATTTTAACAAGCTTATCTTTAAGTGGAAACAATCTTATTCTTAAATGGACTGTGAAACCTACCAGTGCTTATTCAAAGTTTTAACACACTAAAAGTGTCTGTTTCATAAACATATGATGAAGTATAACACCAAAGATGTGACATGATTATATTTAATGACTTCATTTCACAAAGCTGTTTGTGACATCTGGAAATTGTTTTACACTTGAGTGGCAGCGACCTTTTTTCCTCTTATTTCCCACTGCCTTTTTTTTTTTTTTTTTGCTTTGCCTTCACACATAAAATTCCTCTCTCCCATTTTTTTCTTATAATGAAAGTGATTCCACAACAACTTGAAAATGATATATTCTTTATGCAAGAAGTGATTCACCAGTTTGCTTTTTCAGTTGGCTGACCTGACCCACTTTTCAGATTTGCACACATTGGACTTACTGATGCCCCAAGCACGGCTCAGCCAAGGAAGGGAGAAGGAGGGGAGCACAATGCCAGCACACCGGTCCCAGTTGACACAGAGCTCCTTGAAAGACCCCTTGAGCAGGCTTTAGGGAACGCAGAAACATGGAGGTGGCAGCCACTCCTTCCAGCCAGTTGCTTAGCTGACAATTGGTCCACAATTATCCACTCTGCATCTACTTATTATGAGAAAGCACTGCCTCTCTCCTGTCCTTATACAGCACTGCAGTACACACAGTAACCATACTGACCATGTCAGCTATACGGCGACAGAGGGGTAGAGAGGGCTTGACCCATGCTCAGCCCTCCTTCTGGAGCCAGTCTTATCTAAACAGCCAGCCTGCTGCTCCCCTCTCATGGGGCAGATTAGGATTCTCCTACATCAGAGGACTACAGGAAGAACACATTTCTATGTCTCTCTCATGTCTATCATGCATATACCATGGGAGACATAACTGCTTCCTAATGAATATGATACTTAACTGTTTCTGAATGGGTTTCCTCCTTTTTCTCCCAGCATATAGGCAATCCCCTGGAGGAATCATTGTTTTGATGCTGAAAGACAAAAAGAATAAGCTTTAGTCCAGAGGTTTCTGTTGCCTGTACAAAATAACAATATGGAGAAAGTTCAATTGTTCAGCTGAGGAAAATGTTTGTTCCCTTAGTGTGGCATTCAACAATGCTAAAAAACACAGTGGCATTAGTTAATACATAAGTTTAAAGCTTATTCCAATTTCCTACCTTAATATTATTAGAATATAGATGTTTATATTCAATTTTCATATTTTTAAATTAAGTATATTATATACAATACAAAGATGGGTATAAAATACATCCTGTTTACTGGATATCCCATAATAAATATTTTTTCTTCTAGGTAGGTTCATTTTTAAATTCAGCTAAATACGTGAAAATGAATAATGCTGCCCATCACTTTCTGCAGGGAGGATTTCACAGATCTTTAAATACACAGAAACATTGTCTACCATAACTGAAACTATGATAAACAGGATGCAATTATTCAAATTAGCCTTTGTCCAGATCATCACATTTAGCATCCTCATTTTTAAAGAGTGAAAGTAAGGCCACTGGCAACTCCAGAAGTGGCACAATGTTGGGGTTAGCACTAAGAATACCCAGTGTATTACTGATGGAGGTAGCAATTTTCAGACCATCAAGAACCTCTTTCAGACTTTCGAGAACCTTATTACTGCTGGGCATGTTAGCCTTAGAGATATTGCAAGCTCTTAAACCATCGTGTTCAGTCTGTTTAAATCTTCCAGAGAAGAGCTAAATATTGAAATCTCTTGATTTTCTGTGGGAAAGAGTCTTGCCATGTGCTGTTCAACAACGGGCACAAACTGCTTCAGAGGATACTATATCCCAACAACATTTGTTGCTGTGCGTAAGATGTAAGAGGGCCTCATGTCACTGAGTCGAAAACCGTGGAACTGTAGGCAACTATGTCATATAATGCAAATCATCACCTTACTGAATTTCATTTATCTAAAATTAATCTGATTAACAATCTGTTTAGAGGATTTTTGCTTTTTATTGAAAGACAGCTATAGATTTTAAGTCTCTGATAACTAGAAACCTTTGCTTGAATTTGTTCATATTCAGTTCATGCCCATTTGTTCTTATGCCAACATTGTCTTTTACTTTAAATAGCCCGTCTTCCTCCATTGTGTCTACTCATTGGCATATTTTAATATATCAGCCACATCTTCAGTTGGCTTCCATTTTTCTATTCTAGCACAGTCCAAACTCTTTTATTCTCCTCTCACACAACAATCTTTTTATTCTCCCCATCACCTTAGTAGCCTTTGTCTTTATTTTCACATTTCATTTAATCTTTCTGAAACATGGATAAACACAGCCATGCATAGCATATTGAATAAGGTATACATGCTTTTCATACATACAGGCATATATTTAATAAAATAAAATATTAATTCTTTATTTACTAGAACCATGTCACAATATTTGTGTGAGTGTATCTTTCTTTTCTATGCCCATTATCAACTCTGTGGCTCACAGTCATCCTGGAACCACTTAATACGCACAGTGCTTTGCCTTCCTGCATAACTCCCAACAAATAAACGTACAGACTGTAAGGGAAAATCTAACTTTTAAAACCCAAGTGTCTGGCCATTTCTTATATAAGAACTCAATTTTCTGTATTGATGGTGCCAGCAACTAAGCTTATTGGCAGACTCCTCGTTTTGTATGAAACTTCTTAGTAAAAATAAGATTGTCTCTAAAATGATACTTGAGGAATGGTCCCTGTAGTTTCCCTCCTACTCAGTAATTTTTTTCAGCACAAGGTGCTGTTATCCTCCTTTGATACAGTTCATTTCCCCATCCTTTCAATTCTTGCACTAATCCTTAGCAGCAGTATATCCTTCACTAAATCCAAATCAATTAGGTCTACTGCATTCCTCTATCCTAGAAAATCAGATATTGTACTAACTTAGGTAAAGCTTTTTTCCAACCTTGGTTAGGTGATTTGGTCAGGTGAGACTCACCTAGAAGTTCATTTTTGGCAACAATCTTGCAGGCTGATTGGATTCCTCTAGCTGTTTTTCTACTCCAGTAGAAAACTGAAATTTCCAGTAGAAAGCTGAAATTGTGTGAGCATGCTAAAGAATTTTTGCATGTTCTGTGGGACCTTATATTAAAACCTGTGTTCTTTATAATATAATATTTTTGTTTTCTAAGTCCTTCCTGCCCATAATATGAATATATGACTTATAGCTTATTCGTCAAAACACTGAATCACATACTAGACTTCCCTTTTCTTGCCATTATAAGCAAAATTAAAAGAGGAAAAAGACTTGGACAGCATAATTCAACTTAAAATAGAAAGTCAGAAGTTCATTCGATTTCCCAAAAAGGACAACTTAATTTTAAAACTCACTCTGGTTCAGGTGATAAATTTCGGACAAGAAATAGAAATAAATCAAAAAGACCCCAGGAGATAAAAATTGAAAATCAGCAAATAAATAGCAAACAATAAGGTAGAATTGATGTGTAAAATGTTGGCAGTGGTAAAGAAGAAAGCTAGTACACTTTTTAGAGGAGTATTATAAACAAATGAAATACTAAAAAGTGTGTAGAGTGCTTATTTGATGGAGATGGCTGTATGCTAGGGATGTAGGAAAGGTAAATATATTCAATAGATTTATTTATGATCTCTGTTTGAAAAGGAGGATCATGCACTCACATTAAATAAGAATATAGCAAGCACTCTTCAAGTCTTCAAATAATGGAGGAACTTTCTACAAAAATAGGACAAAGACACAGCTATGTAGTAGGAAGCACTACATCGTCGACTGAACACTACTGTCCTAGATATATATACAGCCAAGAGTCACTTCTGCTACTACCATGAACACAAGCAGCACCACATAGATGAAGTAAATTTGAGAATGAACAAACTGGAATAAAGGGTAAGTCAGAAGGCCTTGATAGCTCATGACTAACAGTCCTAAAACATGTCTGTAATAGTTTTTTAAAAGGTGGATGAAGCTGGGAAGATGCACATATTCGTGGTTGAGCCTGGACCATGCCTTCTTCTAACTGTGTGTCTGTCCACTGTCTGTCTGTCTTTGCTGTCTTCTAACTGTCCCTCCACCGCAGGAGGCCAGCAGCTCCTTGCAGGAACAGCCTACCATGAGAGAAAAGGGAAAAGGCTGGAGGGGTGACTCTCAGCTGATCAGAAGAGTTCCGCTATTTCCTTTCTCTTGTTTCTCTTTCTGTTTTTCTTACACTCGAGAGGCCTCCTGTGCTCTCTCCCATTTTGAGAGAGGAAGAAAAAGCCCCCAGAGCTGCAGCCTTCCATTCCTGCAGCAGCAGAGAGTGGTCTCGGGAAACGTGAGGAGCTTCAGGAGGAGAGCAGGGACTGAAAGATACAGAGCTGCGGGACAAGAAGAGAGCAGGTGTGGGCCATGATCATTCAGTTTCTTATATCAGATGTTTTAATCAGTATGACATTAAGGGAAAGGAATGAAGGGACTGAAGAACAGCTGCTGTATGACAATGTTCAGGGAGGGCAAAAATAACATTCTAGCTAACTGCAGGATGGCGAAACTAACATTCATATCAAACAAAATATCAGAAAAGCTGATGAATGAAAGATGAACAGCATCAATTAGTAGAAGTCTAAGGAATACCAGGTCTTTTGGAACGACAGCACAAGATTTTGATTAAAAACAAAAAAACAAAACAAAACAAAAAAAAAACAAAAAACCCACAATAGAGTATTATAGAGCACAATGTAAGCAGATAAAGAATTTGTCAAGTAAAAGAACCAAGAAAAGCTAAGCATTGAGAAATCATTCCTAAATAGAAAGGTTAGATCTTACAGGTAGCAAGTTCCAATAATAATAAAAAAAAATTGGTGATAAAATTTTTTACAGTACACAAATTTAGAAAAATGGTAATATTTAGTAATGTACAAAATTACCATAATTTGGTAATGGTAAGTGGCCTGATATTGCCCACAATGCATTGTAATATAGCAAACTGCGAAAACTTTTATGTCAGAAAAGGGCATGCAAGTCACTGCTATGGAATGGGGACTGCAACCTGAAAAGACAGGGTCTCTTAAAAGGTAGGGACCAAAGTGAACAATGAATAAAATCCATTCTTTGAGCTCCCAGGGAAAAACTCCTGCAAACTAATGCAGTTGCTGACAGAAGTGAAGTGATTTTACTTTTGTTTATAGATATGATTAGTCTGATGCTGGAACTGTACAGTTCCTATGTCAGTAACTTTTAAATAATGTTAAAAATTGGAAATGGCGACGAAAGGAGCTATAAAAAAATATTTGTTATGTTGAAGACACTGCCTTTCATGGAAATATGTTTAAATATCCAAAAGAATCAGGTGATTTGACCAACATTTAAGTATTTTCAAGGGGAAGGCATAGGTGCTAAACTATTTTAATGTGAAACATAACAAGCACTTCAAACTAGGATCTGAAGCCGGATACATCCAAACAAGAAATAAGGCATTAATTTGCAAGACTTGAATATTTAGGCATTGGGACAAATAACAAGTGATTTAAGTGGCTCCATCTTATGATGTCTTGAAATCAGCTAGCTAGATATCTTTGTTTAATAGTCACTTCAACAGAAATTATGGTTAAAGGAATCACAAGTAGTTAGATTTAATGCAAGCATACTCAGAAAAATTTGGTAACTTTGGTAGCTACAGAAGCTCAAGTTACATTAGCCAAAGATTGCTTCTTTCATTAAACTTTATTATTTCCTTTCTGAATGTGATCACATACCATGTATTCAATGTATGACCTACTCAAAAGGGTTATGTAGACAACAGCTTTGAAGCACAGGTTTAGAAGAGACAGTGTGGAAATCCAAAGATTAGCTTCTTATTCCATCTTTACCACAGAGCAGCCATGCAACTCTAAAAACAAAGAATAGGCTATTACTAAAGAACAGCTTCTTTGCTGTTGTTTTTTTGTTTGTTTTTAGCATTAATTCTGGAAAAAAAAAAAGGATTTCTAATCATGATGAATAATGAACAGAACAGGATTTTCAATGAGTTACTGTGGCTGATTTGGACAGTGAGATCTGCAGATACATTAACAGGAGACCTTTGAAGATGGACATTAAGAGTTTCGCTGGCTAGAAAAATGACTTTCTGTGTATCATTATTATTTGTTAAGAATGCAAAATACTAAGAGCCCCAGCTGCAGTGCTGAGCTGCTCTCAGGCTGCAGGAACGATCACCCAGTGACTCCTCAACCTAAGGCTTTCTGTCAGGTAGAGCTGTCCTAAAGCAGCATACACTGAAAGCCCACAGTCACCTGAAACACTCCTTCAGCTATGCTGAAGATGGTAAACATCTGAGTAGATGATGGCGTAAAGTATTAAACAAAATGATGTAGAATTCTGTATCCAGTTGAGGTCTTCCTCACAGTAAATAACTAAGTGACGTGAGAAGCAAACATTTCAGGGCAGAGATCACGCTAAATCTAAGAAGATCCAATTTTCAGAATTTGAGACTAATTGAAATCAAATTACAAAAAAACAAGCACAACTATTAGTATTATTTACACAAGACTACAGGGGACATTCCAAAACAACACATCTTCTTTTAAAAATTTACACCTCCATGGTGAATAATTTGTTTAAGGATGATTGGTGGTCTATTTTTTATATGGGATAAATCAGTTGATCACAGTGGCTTTTTTCTATCCTTGAGATATTTTAAGAACACTTTGCTTTTCTGCCTTGATATCCCCAAAAATGAAAAATGAAGAAGGTACTCTACAAATACTGGGGAACATCTATGTGATGCTTACAGCATAGCTCAGGTCATCTCACATAGCACATATAAAATCTCTTTAAACTTGCCTTAAGAAAAATCTATACAAAATTGGCTGTGTTTTAAACTTCTGGAAAACAAAAAACATTTTTTTTTGTGTGCTCAGGACAGGTGCAATCTGACAGGTAACTTTTCTATAGATTCCATCTGAGCTGAGTGCGAGATCCATTCCTCCTACAAGGAATCTTGATGTATTTTACATGGTTCCTCTTGGGGCAGGAGGGGCCAAGCAACACTTCCCCTGTTGGTGTTCTCCCCTTTCCTGGGGGGGTTCTCTGTGCTCCAGCCACTGCAGCCCAGACAGCTGACTGCAAGTAACTAACCTGATATGCAGCAGAATGTCTTGTTTGTCATGAGAATAACTGCAAGATAGACTGAAATGATGCACGGAGTGGATGGGAGCGGACTGAAATGAGGTCAGACCCAAGAAGCCGAGGACAGATGGACACTTGTAGGGGTGAGAGCAGAAAGATCTGTGACCAGTGAGAACATATGGCCCTCAGAGCCTGGAAGAAGCTGAGGGTTACAGAGCCACAATTTCCTCGTTCACCAGGGCAGCTCTAAGATCTGCTGACAAATGATGTGCTTCCTAACACTCCAGAAAGCGACCATCAGGGAGCACTGCTTTTAATTTAATAGTAAGACTTTAAAATAACCATTCAAAAATTAGGAATTTTTTGACAGAATTAACATCACCTGCATCTTCTCAATGCAATCTCCTGTACAGGTCTCCTTCAGCCTCCTTTGCAGTCTCTGCCCCCATCACAGGAGGAAATCTGAGCGAACAGAGGAGAACCCCTGGCCTCATTCAGTAGAGGACAGGCAGAGCTTAGAGAAGGAATCAAGGTTATCCAGAGGCTGTACGATCTGTGTGATGATGAACAGGTAAGTGACTAAAGCCAGTTATGTCAAGGACATCAACCTTTATTTTCCGAGAGCCTTGATCTGATTTCTAAAAGTGGTGTACGTTCACTGCTGCAGCTGAATGTACAGAGAACATTGTTCTGAATAAACAAACAAGACGACTGTTTTCTGAAATAAAATAGGTCCTAAATGTGTAGAATTGCATAAATCAGTACACATCTTTCAGATTTAGCTCTGTGGCTGAGCTCTTCATCTGTAAAATATGAATAGTACCATATGTCTTAGCAGTATTATAAAGATTCAGTAGTGAGTTTGATATACTTGAATATTTTAGTTAAAATAATCACAGAAAAGTCTCTGACAAAATTAATAGCACTGTGTTCAGAACAGGATTTGAACAGTACCTCATATCGAAATGGGATCACATGGTGAATGAAGATAATAGAAATAAAATATTGAATTTCTGCCTCACTGAGTAGTGTTCATCATGTAGAGATATGCTCTGTGGAAAGAATAGCTTGAAATTATGGCATAGTATGAGATCAGGTTTACTGTGTGTCCACATCAGTAAGGAATTAATGTTCCATCTTTAGTTCTGTCATCTAATACGCAAGTGCTTGACTTTGAAGTGTAATACTTCTTTCCAAAACATGAGTATGCAGTTATAAGTATATTCAGAAATCTTTAGCCAAATAGTTATTTCAACCTGATTCCTCCCTCACAAACAAATTCATTTAAGGACTAAGTGATTTTATTGACCATCCTTTCTTTCTTTATTTCTTAGGGAAGTCTGAAAGAAAGTTCAAAGATCCCTTTTTTGACCTATAAGAATGTAAATAACCAACTTTAAAAAAAGCTTTAGAGCAAAATATGGTTTTTAGGTATTGTTTCAAAAATCAAGCTGGTTTTAGAACAAACTTCTAGAATATGCACTGCGTTACTTCAGGAAGGATATGGACCATATCACATTTAAAAGCACAGAAAGATTCAGATTGGACCAGTGCCTGGTACGATCCGTTAATTAGTGGATTGACATCTTTTTAGGCCAGGCTTGATTTAATCCTCCATTTGTCCTTGCCACAGAGTGTCAGAGAAGAATAAAGACTAAAACCAGTAAGACAGGTCTATGAAATATTTCTGCTATGGATGTGTAGTGTAGAAGGGCTTTACTTCAGACTTCTTTAAACTATAGGTAATTTAAGTTCTTGGAATAGCTTTATGCTGGCAATGCACTACATATACATGTATACATATCTTCTTATGTGCTATATATATATATATATATGTATATATATGTATACATATCTTCTTTTCAGATAGGTTCTGGCCCAGGTTTAGCTCTGTGCTGTTTGTGATGAGAC
>VZSV01000310.1:489495-505586 GCA_013398735.1 Nothocercus julius
GCGGCGCCCTCGCAGCAGCCGCGTGGCCGCTTGAGCTGCGCCTTAGGCACCCGCGGCGCGCGTCTGTTTGGCGCGGCCTCGGCCCTGCCCTGGGCGGCTCGAGCGGCGCTCCACGTGCTGGGGGCCGCAGCCTGCCCCCGCAGCGTGCGCCTCCCTGTGGGCTGCTGGGCCAGCTGCCCTGCTGTTCTGTTAAAGATACCTTGCCTCTCCTTCTCTGCCTCCAGGATACCTGGTGTAGCTCTATCCGTGGGTCTTCCCAAGGGCGCCTTGCACCTGACACGGCAACTCAGGCTTTCCCTCTGCCCCAGGGCAGCTCGTGGTCAGCTGTCCCTGCCCCTGGTGTATGCCCCGTTTGGTTGTCTTGATGTTTGTGCGCTTGAATGGTAGAAAGACATCTCAGTGTATCATCAAAACATTTAATTCAAGACTGTATTTACCAGCTTCCCCAGGAAGCTGAGTAATAACTGACCTGACAGCAATTTTTCCCCAGAAGCTTTTGCTGATGGCTTTCTAGTTTGTATAGGAAGTGCCACAGTCAAGGAGCAAGGCCTGTTGTTGGTGATACTAGATGCCTAGAATTAGACATAAAGAAGCTATTGCACTAAAGGTTTGCCATTTAAGGATAGGACAAGGAAAAAGAGCAGGCTGATATGGAAAATCCAAGGTAACCATATGCAAAAGATGAAAAACATCTCTCTCTCAGGAGGGATGCCAGTCCATGGTTATGAGATCCAAATGTTGAACGATTCAGCCTTCACCCTTCACCCTTGGCTGGTGAAGTGCCATGTCAAATATACGTGCTACTGTAGACACCAAGTAGACTACTTGGCCCCAGATACAGTGCTGCAGTTTCTGAAGACCTAGTTTGCTTCGATTTACCTCTGCAATCAGTCTTTTTAGGGAAGCTCAATTATCAATTTAAAGCTGGCAAGGAATAATATACAGAAAAGCAGAGAACCCATTTTTTTCCAAATAATGTTTCATTCATAAGCAACTTTTAATTTCAGGTCCCTTGTGCTACAGATCTAATGAAAATGCAATACCCAGGCATAGGTTTACTGGGGAAGAAGGAGAGAATTACAGGAGTATTAGAGAGAGGTTGAGCCTCACTTTCTCACCTTTTATCCAGATCAGTACTGAGGAGGATGGCAGCGGCTCAATAGTATCATGTGTGTGGCTTCACAGCTTCCGTAGTAGTTCAGGACTATATCTCTTTGTAATCCCCCCACAACCTGACCTCAGGAACACAGTTAAGTCCTTTCTGTGGTCTTCATCTTGCTTTTGGCAGGAAGACCTCTTTTTGACAGAAGTACTCTTACAAAATGTTTTCATCTCTCTTTTGCCTATGTTGTTTAAACTGTGAGGAAGCCCAGACCCCAGTTCTTCTGTCAAGTGTATGGAGACTGAACAGGTCAGCTTGGAGGAAAACTATTGTTTCAACAAAATGGAACCAGTCAGCGCTGATGACTGTTCTGCTACATCTTCCCAGACACAGCCTTGACTGTAAAAATAGATGCAATAATCCACATGAACAGTTGCAATTGTAAATGTCATTCAAAAAGCAAAAATTGAATTCATAGTTTGACAAATACATATCCCTAGGATATGTATTTGATATGTCAGGATGTGACACACTGGCAATGTGTCTGTGCCAAATTAGGAATTCCGTTATTTACTTTTCTTAAGAAAATTAATGTTATTTCTGATTGCAAACTTCATGGTAAATTAATGTGCCTATTCCATATTGTACATTTTCTGAAAGACTTTGTTATTGACTGCTCTTATTACACTCACAGAATTATGTAAATTATACCAGTTCTAGGCCACAATAAGTCTTTTGGGATGGTAGCTTGTGCGTATGTTAGGAGGATTTGCCAGCATAACTCTACCAGCAAAATCCTATCTGGCAGAGACATGGCCTGTGTTTGGAAAGAGAAATCCAAGGCCATCAAAACTGAATAGCTCTCCATTAGATGGAACAATGGTGCTTCTGCTGCCAGGCTATTGACACTGAATGATTTCCTTATAAGAGAAGTTAATGTGGAGGAGGAACCCGAAAAGTACTGGATCGTGGTGACAAAGCCATGGGACAGCTATTGTTCGTAACTTGTCATCATCACGATGCAATGCCATGCAGAAGCAAGAGCCATAGAGGTAAGACAGAACAGCGTTAAGGGACGTCAGTGTATGAAGACAGAGCCATTTTTTGACTGAGCATAAAACACGTCTGCTTTAGAAACGGTGTAACAAAATTGTGTTCCAGTTATTCTACAAAATCTCTTAGAAAATTTAATTCAGAGGGAATGGCACTGAGCTAGCATGTGTCCAGTTTGGAATTTGCACCCTTCTGCACATTTGTGTGTAGACATGTTGAAAGATGAAATTACATATATTTTCAGGGAACTTATTCCATTCATGGATGAATAACCCAGTCTGTAGTGATAGAAATTTTCACTGTGTTTCCTTTAGTCACTGAGTTTTAAATTTGGGTAAAGTAACTACATTTGCCAGGTAAGAATTGTTTTTCATAATCACATGCTGCGGACCATTTATAGCAGTTACATGCAAATCTTTTTTTATACTAGTTAGACCTAAAGAACAATTGCCAGATGTACTTTCATTCTTGGGATTTTAATTGCTTACTTGCCCACTGTATATTTTTAAAATGGAGCAGTTATATTTTAATAATAGAACAGTAAGTTCCATCATTTGCCCCAGAGGCAGGGGGTCAGCAACCTCCTTACTCCTCCTCTACTCTGTCCTGTGTAGAGGGTGTTGATTAATCTGGACCTGATCTGTCAAAGCATTTAACAAAGGGCATAAGCATTTATGTTTAAGCATGCATCCAGGTGCTTTCCAGGACTGGAAGGAGGCTGTAAGGCTGAGAACCAGCTTATCAGCACATACTCTTTTTGCATTATTAGTGTGTTCCTATATAAATTAATATGCACAAACATGCACATACAGAGACACTGAAACAGCTGTAGTTGCAATCTACATAGGGTAGGAGGTTGGAGAGCTGCACAGTCTGAATTGCATTGTGTGATCAGGAAGGCATATGCTGCATAGTGCTAATAGGTGGGTTACAGACCCAGAGTCTGCTTGGCGAATCGGTCCTGCATGCATACGTGCTCAGATTTGCAGAGGAAACTGAAATATTGCTGTGTTTTCTTCTCATATTCTATCAGCTTGGTGGAAAATGCCAGCATGTTTGTTCAAAGTGCTCATTTTACCTAGGTGTTCATCCATACCTTAGCTTTAAAAACCATACATTATGAGTTTCCTCCTGCTTCTCATATACACCCACTTTCACTTCTGGAAAATAATTGCAGACCTTAGTCTTAATCTGCCTTTTTATGGTCATCATTATTTCTGTGCCTCTACACTTGCATAGCATACACATGCAAAACATACATTTCACTTCTGTTATTACTGTTTTTCACATGTAATTGGTTTCTCAGCTTTGTTTGCTCATCTTTTAATATTAACTATCATTTTAGACTACCAGCAAGAGAGGTGATCTTGTGAAGGAGAGTAGCTGGAGTAGCTGGAAGTCAATCAAGTTTTCTTTTTTTAAATGACATGCAGGCATAATCTATTCATAAACAGAAATGTTTTGCACTGAAATCACACTGGTTACTTCTTCTTCTTTCCATACTGCTTTTATACCCCTTTAAAGAACAAAGTGATTGAAATATTCTAGGTCTCCAGATTGCCAGATCTAGCAATTTCATATTACCTTATTTTATTTATTTGAATAGAGGTTTATTCAGAACTGCCATATCCTATTAAAGTGTAAGCAGTTTTGATAACATTCTTGTTAAATTGCAAGCAGTCCTTCGTATTTAGTCTTTGATCTGCTCAGCTGCTCGTAATAAATGTGTAAGAAGTCAACTGCAGCTCAAAAGAGCAGTTGATGACCAGTTGGTGTTTATTTTTTAATTTTCTAGATATGCTTAATTGATAGCTCTTTACCTCTGTACACTCGTCCTTGTTATTGTTTCTATTAATCTTACCCCACTATGTTATACAGCAATGAAAAATTAGTCATCTGAACCACTTTTGATTCCATTTTCCTCTTGCCCCTTCTCAGAGGGCTGCAGGGATTGATAAGGCAGTGGGTTGGTTAAGGTTGTTGTGCTGAGATTTTGTTCAAGGTTTCTGAATGCCACAGTAAGGATGCGCCACTGGCTGAATGCACAGACTGGTGCTTGCTTGCTTGCTCAGTGAGCAAAGCTTCCCATTGCGGGAACTACGCGGGGAAGAAGGCTGAAACAGCTGTTACCTACTGCTGAGAGTTCTGGCAAAGAAAAAGGCAAGAAGGAGTTCAAATCAGAACAACCTGGAAAGGACCATGACCTAGGTATTGAAACTTGCTCGCTTTCATCTCCACTCTCTCCCACCAGACAGAAAGCTAACTTAAGGCAAGGGTGGAATCTGGTATTTCCTAGAAACTTCAGATTAATGCCTGGAGAATTGAACCACCTTTACAACTCATTAAAGAAATATGAAGATAGAGAGAGGTGAAAAAAATAATTTAAAAAGGTATTTTAAAGTAAATTCAGAAACCTCAAAAGTAGAATGAGTGTTTATAATAGGTTGCTTTTTACATACTTGTATGATGCTTTTTGAATCATTCTGTGTGTTTCAATTCTGTTTCTAACAACTCCCCAAAACCTTCTTATCTAGAAGTCATTATCAATTTGTGAATAAGAGCAAAATGGAAAGAGAAATGTTTAGCATATTCATATAGAGACTAGAAAATAAGAAGAAAGAATGTTAGAAATCTAAATCTTACCTGTTTTTTTTCACACTATAAGTAAATAAAAAGAAAAACTACCTGTAACAACAGGAGATTCCGAAATATGACTTGTTGTATTATTGCTGTATTATTAGAAGTCATATAGATAGCTAAACAGAATTGATTTCCTTAAATAATAAAAGAGGGTGCTCGGCAGAGTCGAGCCCCTGCAGATCACTATTGTCTATAAAAATCATTAAATCATAAAATATAAAATCATTAAGTAGCTTCATCATGTCAGTAATTTAAGTCAGTACATTCCATATGGTTCATCTTCCCTCAGACAAGTTAATTGTTGAAAAAGAAGCAGTAAGTCATACCCATTCTTTTATTTTAATACTGAAAATAATATTTGTTCTTGGAAACTTGGAAAGACACAAGGGGAACACTTGGAAAGAAACTTCTTACCCTGTAGTTACAACAATTTGAGGCGTGTGGAATCTAAAAGGCTGCTTCTATGAATTATTTACCAGCCAAATTGATAATCTACATCTTTAAATGCAAAGGAAAGTGCATGTGTATAATATATACTGTTATAAATATGTATTTAGAATAACAATTGAATAGATAACATGCTTATGGCACAGATCTGTAGCATAAGTTACTGAATTAGAAGCTGTGCAAACAGACAAGTTATTACAATTCTTACGATTTATGTGCAGAGAAAATATCACTACATTAATATGTGGATTTCTAGGTAAAGTTGACTCAGAGAAAGGGAAGCTTTAGATATGAAGTCATTTTGCTCCCTCAGGTTGAAAAAGAACCAAGACAGGTGAGTCTTACCACTAGAAAATGTGTTAAGTGGTTTAATCACTTCTGTGCTGGTAGAAACAATGTTTGAGAACTCTGTGGTATCTGTGCCCATAAAAGAAGAAAATAAGAAGCAGATGAAATTATTGACAAAGCCTAGCCTGGCAGAGCTTAGCTGTTAACCTTTGTGAGCTGCCGTTACACCTCTGTATCATCTGGCATTTTAAACGGCCACATTTCATTCAGCCATCTAAAGTCCTTCCATCAGGTTTTGAGACACGTTTCCTATTTTCAGGTCACTCCACTGTCATTTTGGATTTTCATTCTTTAATTTCTCCTTCATTCTTTATGTGTCTTGAAGACATCTTTGAGAAATTGTGCAGTTTATGACGGAAGTCTCCCTTTCTCTCAAATAAGCCAGTTTGGTCTTCCTTTCACCCATCAGCTCAGTAAATTTCAGACACAGGTGTGGCTTACAAAGTTGTATTTGTCAGTACAAAGTTCCTTTTCTTTTTACCATCTTCTTTCATGTGATTTATAGAAGATCTGAAATTTGCTATCAAAAATGCACTGCCAAGGTATGTACTGAAAAGTCAATGTTTTTCTGAATTCATTTCCTTTAGCAATCAAAATCCAGCATGTACTTTGTAATAGACAAATGGTCAGGTATGTGATGATCAGTCGACCAATGTTTCTGTATTAAGATTCAGGACGTGGCAGGATGACCAATGAAAGTTGAGTATGCAGCACTGGAAGAGAAAAAATAGCCAGCTAAGAAAGCTATTGCATGGAAGATACAGTACCATTGAGCATGTATTGATGGGAGATTGATTAGGAAGCTATATAGTTTTGATTTTGGTGCATTTTAGGGACTGAAGAGAGAGTAGAGCAGAGTTACATTAGATATTGAATACATAAAGATTTTGTTAGTAACCCCAAATCACATTTAACACATTCAAATAGGAAGTTACCTTATTTCCTTGTTAGATACATTAGACCTTCAAGCCAAATGTTGGCATCTTTTACAAAGACAGGATATGCAGCAGTAGCAGGCCTGTTGTTAAATATCCTAAAAATGTTATGTATGAGCCTGTAGGTGCATTATGTGACAAGTCAGCTGAACTGGGTGACACTGCATCTTTATATTTTTCTCCATCTCTGGCCAATACGACTTTGTCCGTTGCTTTCATAAATACTGAAGTTGAACTGGGGTGCATTGCTGTCCTTTCCCTAAAATAATGAGAGGCAAAATTTTTATGGAAAAAAGGAGGAGATACAAGCCAGAAGAAAACAAAGCTGAGATCACATGTGTAGCAGGCTGGGTAAGGGCTCCCATTCAGCCATTTTCATCAACTGCGAATCCTGATATTCCTGTAAAGGGCAGAGTCCCTGCAGTGAAAGAAGAAGCATCTAGTCTTTCCCTTAGGAAATCCTTGCAACTTTTCTGCCCCTTTGTAACTTTAAAGTCAGCGTGCCAACCGCAGGCACAGAGTGATTCTTAACTCTTCAGTGTTTTCAGAAACATTGTGGACAGAGCAGGTGTTCTCAGGTGGAGGGTTGGTTGGTTGTAGAATGAGAGGATGGGATGGCATCTTCATCTCTGCAAAGTCTAGGCAGGCCTCAGGTGTCTGGTGTACTTGCTCAGGAAAAGTCATCAATCTTGTTTCCTTGGCACTTGTCATCTGTCATCAACATGTCTTCTGTTGGTTATGCCTGAATGTGTGGGTCTAAATGAGCGTACTGTGCAAAACCTATCCACTTCCAGAGCTGGGAAACATGATGGCCTTGCCAAGAGAGCTGTTTGCTTCTAATGCTGTTGTCCACTTTAAAATCCTTGATGTTTGCTGTGCTGTACAGCATCACATCCTGAGCAATATGCAGCTGTAACAGTGACAATACTGTCAGGATATCAGCCTGTGCCTTGATACAGGACTGTCTGTACTCTTGACCCTCAAGGCATATGGAACGTGATGACCAGGTATAGCACAGGGAGAGCTGAAAAAATATGAGATGTGTTTGACAGAGTCCTAGAGCATGCAAGTGCAGCAAGACAAAAACATGTGTCAGAACATTAAGGTGCAAAGGTACTGTCTGCTCACTTTGACCCCAGAAATACTGGAGACATAGGTTAGCGACAACCTTGGCTGCAGTGACTATGAAACAGTGGAGTTCAGAATCCTGTGAGGAAAGAGCAGGGCAAAAATCAGGATTATCACCCTGGACTTCCAGAGAGCAAATTCTGGCCTTTTCAAGGACCTGCTTGGAAGAATCCCATGAGCCCTAGAAGGAAAAGGGAACGAGGAAAGCTGGTTGATATTCAAGGATATAACACTTCCAAGCTCAAGAGTGTTCATCCCAACGAGCAAAAAGTCAAACAAAGCAGGCAAGACTCTTCCATTGTTGAACAAGGAATTAACAGACCATGGAGATCTGGGAGCAAGTCTTAAGAAAAGAAGACTTTCTCTTGTTGGAGGAGAATCAGGTTAAGGATCTCTCAAGCAAACGACATATGCAAGTCTGTGGGGCCTGACGGGTTACACCCATAAGTGATGAGGGAACTGGCAGCTATCATTGTGAGGTCACATTCAATTATCTTTCAATGGTCTTGGTGATCAGGAGAGGCATGTGAAGACTGGAAGAAAGCAAATGTCACTACCGTCTTCAAAGTGGGCAACAAGGAAGATCCAGGGAACTACTGTCAGCCTCAGCTCAATCTCTGGAAAGGCGATGGAGCAGCTAGCCCTTCCAAGCACATGAAGGACAAGAAGGTGATCAGAAGTGGTCTAAATGGGGAAATCATGCCTACCCAACCTGACAGACCTCTCTGATGGAATGACTGACTAGGGTAGATGAGGGGAGAGCATTGAATGTTGTCTGCCTTGACTTCAGAATGGCTTTTGACACTGTCTCCTGTAACATCCTCATAGGCCATGGTTTTAAACTTTCAGAACCTTTGCTCGCATTGTTATCTGCCTCCATTCTAGAGCAGCTCATCCTGTAAGCTTGATTGAAGGATAGAAAGCCACATGAAAATCTGGTTTTGTTTCAGAATCTTAGTGAAAAAAAGTTAGGAGAAGATCACAGTAAGTGGTTGCAATAATGTCACAGTGACTTATGCTTTTCAGGTATTCTGAACAATTGAGTCAAGAGAAACAGACCTCTAACTAATGGGAAAAAAAAAATATAGTGCATTCCATTTACGTCTTTCTGTCCCACTGCAGCATGAACTGCTGATACTATGTCACATTCTTGTAACTTTTGAGCACAGATATATTTAGTAAGGGATAGTGCTGTTTCTCATCTTTTTTTTCCCCCATTCTTTGTCGTATAAGGCTATTCTATGCAACTCTTGGGGAAATATGCACCTAGAAAAAGTGATCTTTTCCTGGATGAACGGTACACTGTGGAACATCAGGTTTCCCAAAATCTGATCAGTACAGAAACAACTGCTCAGATGTTTCTTTAATAAAGAGGTGAAGTTATCCTGTAGGTACTTTTGTAGTCTTCCAAAACATCTATTTCTGGTACACTCAAATCATTTCACACAAAGTACATGCTTGTCCCAAAATACAGCTCATTTTTGCCTGCTGTTCCTACCCCTTCAAAGAGAACAGAAGTTTTTTTTTTTGGCACTGATTATTAAGGATTTTTTTTTTTCTGTAAAAGGACTCTGCAGAGTCCTACAGATAATGCACCCTCATATACTGTACAGTTCTGAATCCTGTCATTGTGCTGCACTGATTCTTGTTAATTTATTGTATGAGGGGCAAGTACATCAAAGAGTGGCAAGATTAATTACAGCAGCTTGACAAAGCTGCCATTAGGATAGGAAAGGAACTTTTCTGGAATATCCTGAGCCATAATTCAGAGAAAAGTCCTGTGCACTGTGCCAGTGGCAGTAGTCATGGTCAGGCAATTTTCTTATGCAATAGTTCTCAGTAGGAGGAAAAAAAATAAAGTGGTTCCTGGTGGTGTTTTGTAGCAGTTTAGAAGCTTTCCACCTTTAAGACTTCATTTCTGTGTGTGGAGAAAGAGTATGACTGGAACTTGCACTGGTGCCACTGTTAATCTTACCTGTACTATTGCAGTTTGGGGGGGAAGGTGACACAGTCACTGTGTAGCAAAAGATGTACCTGTAAGATTTCTACTATTTTCCCATCCCCTAATTTCTAAATGTTGGTATATCATGAGATCTCTCTCTGAGCAGATTCCAGAGACACACATTAATCAGCTATTAAAACCAGCAGGCTTCTACCAGCATCAGTAAAGTGTGTCCAAGGTATGACTGCCCCTTAACTGACTTAGAGCTTCCTCAGGTGTTTTTCCTCTACAGCATCACCAGCCTCTCCTAACCTCTTCACAAACCCTTCTGCCTTGTACAAACGGAAGTCTTACATGGCAAAGTGATCTCTTCCCTCCCAGTAGCTTACACCTTTCTTGTGATCAGCTCCGAAGTAATGGCAGATGCTTCTGATCTTTGCCAAGGAAAGGAATATCCATGTTCTCTGCCTGTCCCAACACGGGTGTCCTCCCACTGCAGGGAGACAAAAAAAAATATCTTGCCATCTGGAATGTTATTGTTTCTGAGTCACTGCTGGTGCTTTGAGTTATCTACTGATATTTCTCTTATCTGCGAGTCCTACTTTGACAGACAGTGTGAGGAGAATATAAGTGCTATCACTGCAGAATTCATCCTCTGCTTTCCTTATAGGCAAAGGAGAGGGTTTGAGGCAGGATTCTGCAGCTTTCAGTCTCTTCTTGGTCTTCTTAGACCCAGACTTTAGGCTTGCCTTACAGGGGTACAGAGTTTTCCTACTAGGTAGGAATAACAAGGCATCTGCCATAAGCTGTTTTCCAACAGAACTTTTATGCAACATGGATTCTTTTGGTTACAGATTTTTTTGGAGGCAACCCAAATAGAGCCACTTTTTTTTTCAGATTGTTTACATGTTTAGGAATATTTATCAGCAGTGCTGAAATTCCCAAGCAATTTTCCTTAGTAAAAATACAGATGTTAGCACAGGTATTTTTCCTGCTCATTCTGTTCATTCTTTATTACACATTGGTGGTAGTTTTTTTTTTTTGTCAAAATGATTATACCCTTGGAATGGCAAATTGTGTGTTTAAAAAGGTGAAGAAATGCACAATTTGGACATCTGCATTTACAGATGTAACTTGACAAGCGGATGATTTATTATGATATGAGGTATGTTTTAAAATATGATTTCTAGGGGCTCGTGGTCACTGATTACAAATTTCCCTATTGCATTCACTTTTTGAATCTGTTCTTTTTTATTCTTTAAATATTATTTAATATCTCACTGTTTTCACTAATAAACAACCAGGTATGAATTGTTAACTTCCTGTCAAAGTACAAAATTTCTACCCATGTTCTATCCATAATTCTAGATCTCCTTCAGTCACCTAGACTGCATGAGAAGGGGCAAAGGAATTCCTCAGAAAGTCAGCCTGCTTATTCCTTTATTCCAGTTTCAAAGTGGATGAAGGTGGATATTCTGAGCATTAAAAAGGAATGAAAAGGAAGGGAGATAGATATGTAGGATATTTATTGGATAAGTATGTTAGATTTGCCCTTGTATAGTTCTCCTGTGTATAATACAGTATAATACATACCACTGTCACTGCTGAGACATCTGCAAGTGATGCCTGGTATCTATCTCTAGCATGTAGGTTGATGGCTATAGCATTTATTTTCAAGAGGATATTACAGGATAGTTAGTACGAGTAGCAAATCTCATAGATGAGGTAAAGTTGCAATGAATTACAGAGCAAACTGATACTTGAATAACAGCATTGCTAGATTATGAAGTAAATTGGGGGTTTGGTAGAATGATTCTAGGAAAGTATCAACAAGTGCAGGTGTTTGCTGCATATGTGCTATTAATATGGTTTTAGTTTGAAGACTTTTTTGGGTATAATTAACAGTTTATCAGCTGTGTTGTTAATATACTCTATAAACTTAAAAGCAAATAATTTAACATGCAAATACAGAATTTCCAAGTGGCAGTGCCACGTACAGTAGTTAAAAAAGCAAATAACCCTAGTAGTTTTCTTCCTTATAGCTTTGTTGATGTATCAGGAAGCGTCAAAAACAGAGCCTGGCTTGGCAGTATTTCAGAAGTGACTCCTTCATAATGCCTTCTCAATGAGTCATTCTAAGCTCTCTGTTCAAAGAAGGCCCTTCAAACAGGAATGGAGGTTTGATACCTATGTGCATTTGACAAACCTATCAGGTGTATAAATGGTTCTGTCAGATCTCTGGGTCAGACACCTTCTGTATCAAGGAAGAATATATAGATGTGGCAATTTCCAAACTGTGCTTTGTGGGAGGCCTGTGCAATGGGTTGGTGAAGTTACAGTGATATCCGGTGGAGGTGAAAAGTGGGACAGACTTATAATGTGTACTCTTTATGTGGGATTTGTATATATTGACCCAGTTTTCATAGTGAAATGGGTAGTGCTTTCATGCCTCCTCTTTAGACCATTTGAACCTTCTTTAGGTACACTGATGCATGGAAAGAGAAGGCTGGGCAGAGCTGATTTGGACCTAACATCATTTCCTGCCTGTAGAGGTCATGGCTATACTATTTCTAAGACAGAGCTATCTGTAGTTGGCATGGGTGCTTTAATAAAGTACAGAGTTCAGACTTACAGAACCTCCAATACTTCAGAGTGTCTTCATAGCCCTAGGCTATAATTGCAACAATCCTTGGTCTTGGGAAGTCTTATTTGTAGCTGTAGCAGGTGAGGGCCATGTGGGAAATGAAGCCCACAGCTGCAGCTAGTACAGCCCTAAAAGGAATATATCTGAACAGAAGAACCTAAGAACACAAAGGCTAGGCTGAAGGAGCAGATGCACTGACTAGCAACTCAACTCCAGACTGAGAAGGATCAGTGGAACATCCCATAAGTGCATATAGACTGGTGAAGTGTGCAAATATGGACTGGATGGAATTAGAAAAATCAGGACCTGATGAAGAGTAAGCTTGCTAGCCTCTGCTCCTCAATTGCTACCACACTTACTGGCTTTTTTTGCATCACACAAATGAATCCACCTCTGCATGTGTATGAAGGTCTGCATGTTAGCAAATATTTGTGACATCTGGGAGCAGAGGGGAGATACCTAAGCAGTTCTTCATGATCCCAGCAGAGCAGGCACTGATACAGAGCTAATAGTCTCTGGTTGAGCTGATAGGACTCTGCTGATGGGTATCTCTGCCTCATGTCCCTACAGAGCAGTGCTCCAGAAACACAATGCAGACTGGAAGTGATAGTTATGAGATAAAAGTGGACACTGGCTCACTTCCCACCCCTTATCTTCCTTATCTTCCCTATGGACCACTGCTCTATCCCTGCATCACAGTAACTGCAAAGTGGTTTTGCGTTCTGGAGGTGATGCATGCTGCATGAGTGGTTGGGTCATTGAGCTAATAAGCCTTCCTGAAATTGAGAGAACTGGGGATCTACATAATATTCTCCCCAAACTACAAAGTTTTGGAATTTTGACAAAGTTAATGAACCCTGAGAGACTCAAGCTTATAGATGACAGTCAGATTACTTAATTCAGCCCAGAAACAGTTTTGGATACGCTGCTGATAAGCGTAGTGCAAAACAAGTGGAAGCTAGTAATATTCCTGACTAGCAGAAGTACTCCAGACTTAGAAAAACAAGGCAGTTGTCTTTAATTACTTGTTTATATTTTGTTTCTTCAGTAATACAATATCAACTAAATCTTCTAGAACATGAGATAAGGATTTGTAGCATTTTTCAGCCTTGGCACAAATAGCCTTTATTAAAAACAAAAGTCTGGGGTGAGGCGGAAGGCTTCAAACTATAAAGCTCATCATATATGATTCTTCTGTAAGAGTGAAGGAAACAAATAATATCTGTCAATTTGACTTAATTTTGCACAAGTGCACAGGTTGCAGGAGTCTGCAGGTTCCTTTTTCCTAACCATTGCAGTCTTTTGATTTTCCTCAAAGTGAACAGAGCCAGAGAGCAGTTTGTTATTGATTTGGTTTGTACCACTACACAATATATGGTTTGCTGTATACTCTGTAAATATATATACTTGTGTTGAGAAAAATGCCTTGACATTTTTGTATGTTAGAAATGTGTTGATGTGTTTATATTTAGTGTTAGAAGGTCAAGGGAAGTGTGCTGATGCGTCCTGGATGCTTTAGATGAAGGATAGACAAGGTTGAAGAGCAGAATAAAAGATGTTATAGGGATATCTTTTTGTTTGTTTTAGGAACTAAGTGGAAGCATTCATTTCTTTTTTTAGGAAAAAGGATCGGTGGTACCCTTGGACCTGTAATGATTCAAAGGATCCTTGGATGTTGGCAAGGAGTGAGTGGCCATGACTGCAAATGGTTGCTGGAAGTGGCAAGGATGTGGCTTGCAAACAGCTGGCCAGGAAGGCGGTAGACTGCAGCGGTGACTGCTGTGCTTACCAGGGCTAAGGTCACTGCCTGGAGAAACACATTACTAGAGCCTCTCTAAGCAGCCACAGAACTTCGGTGGCTCCTGCTGGGAGAGGTCACAACCTGTCCTGCAGGGTGTGAAAGTTGCAGCCTAGTCCACAGAGAGCCCAGACCCTTCTGAGCCTGAATGATGAACTGTGAGTGGACTGTAACTGATCTACCAGGACATACAGTTTCTGTCTTTGCACAGTGCTGTGAGAGAGGATGATCAGGTTAGGACACTTACCAGCGGCTGATGTTTTTTCCTACTCTTAGTTAAGCAAGTTTTCCAAGTTGATATTTTGTGGTAATTTTTTTTTATTTGCTGGCCTTTCTCATTGGGTCAGAAAATGTGTATGTTTAGAACCTTTTTGTTTAGCTCTCATCTGGGGAGTGGGAAAATGTTACTCACAGCTGATCTCTCACGGGATGATTTCCTGAGTCTCTGTGGTGATTTAAACTGGTGCTGCTTAAGTGTTTTCAGACAGAGCACACAGAAGTTGAATTTGTAGAAGGGATAGGACAAAGCACAGGTATGTTTTCTTTGAAAAATAGAAACAAACATGAATGTTACCAACAATGCCAAAACAGACTAGGAACTTCAGTTGTTTTGTGTGGATTTCAGTGTTATCTGTTCTCATCAGTCTCCCCAGTCTTTGGCTGTCTTTGTTTTCATTTTCACATGATGGTGCCTTTAGACTGAAGTATTTCAGGCACTGCATCTTACGCAATGTTGCTTTTAAACATCTGAGACCAGGATGCCTATCTGTGTATGACGAGGATTAGTTTATTGCTCACTTAATAGAGATCTTGGAAACTAATTTATAACTGTTTACATACTTTTTTTTCAACAATTCAGATTGCTTAAAGCTATAGCATATTCACTGCTTATGTGCAGTGTATAACCCACATTTGGCCCCAGACAAATGGAGTGGTTAGAAGACTTGTGCACTGTGGAGATAAACAAAATCTGGGAGAATTTCCCTGAAGCTTTGGCAAAGTAGTGTGATTTTAAAACAAGATAATTAGTCCCTGGCGTTTCTTGCAGAGGAACAATCTCTGCTACCTGCTCTCCTGTTAGAAAAGTCTACCTTACACCTTGATGAGGAAAAACGTGTATCAGAAATCCAGGGTTTTAAGAGAAAATGAATTAAAAGCGTATGTTAACCAATAGGTTGACCTATCTTACTAACTTTTTTAAGATGGTAACTCTTGTCATTTTCAAACAACCTTTTCTCCTATTGTGGATGTAACCTGAGAAAATAAATGCTTCAAAGACTTTCAAGAATTTCCCTGACATTGCAGGCTGAGGTGAGGATTTGCGGAATTTCCTTTTCTATCTGAGGAAACAAACAAGAGGATTCCTAAATTTCCTGTAGCTTCTGATCCTAACTCTTAACAAAGATTTCCTAGACACTGACATCAATGGAGAAACTCCCAGTGACTGAAAAATTAAAGGATTTCACCTGCAATGCATTTCCCTTGTTCTGGTTTTGTTTTAAACCCACGAAACTCTAGTGAAGAAAGTAGCTCAGTTTTTTTTTTTTTTTTTTTTTTTTTTTTTTTTCCTGTAGAAAGCTTTATTCATTCTATCTCTGCTTTTAAGAAAGTACAACAGCTATGTATAAGCTATATGTAATCTGGATTTCAGTAGAAAAACGAGGACTTTTATTTCAGTACAAACCACTCCGTAACTGTCTTAGGTAGAAACAAAATAAAGATTTGGCTTGGCTCTTCATACCAGCAAAGCAATTACTTTTAAAATAGCACCATTTGTTAGGCCAGACCAGCATTTTTTTTTCTGTAAATCACTAATAGAAGTTATGTACACCAAGCATTTTCCTCACCTCTCTAGTAGATTCCCACTGATAGGTTAGTGGGACTTGGGGCACTGCCATGGCTAAGCTGTGTGATCTACGTTCATAGAATCATAGAATGCTTAAGGTTGGAAGGGACCTCTAGAGATCATCTAGTCCAACCCCCCTGCACACGCAGGGTCACCTACAGCAGGTGGCTCAGGACTGCGTCCAAGCGGGTTTGGAAGATCTCCGGAG
>VZSV01000311.1:40068-63695 GCA_013398735.1 Nothocercus julius
GAAGACGGTCTTCTCGGTGGGCCGCGACACGAAGCAGTCGACGCGGTGCGGGCAGGGCCGGCGGCGGCACACGAAGAGCGGCTCCACGCGGAAGCCGTAGAGCAGCCCCTGGCCCGCCAGGAAGGCCAGCTCGGCCGCCACGCGGGCCACCACGCTGCCCACGTAGACGGGCTGCACGGCGCGGGCGCCGCGGCCCGGCTTGGCCGCGCCGTGCACGGCGAAGACGACGAAGAGGGCGGCGGGCGCCGAGAGCACCACGACGTGGAAGACGAGGAAGCGGTAGTGCGAGATGGGGAAGGCGGCGTCGTAGCACACGGGCTTGCAGCCCGGCTGCTGCGTGTTGCAGGCGAAGGCCGCCTGCTCGTCCTCGAAGACGTCGCTGCCCACGGTGGCCAGCACGAGGATGCGGAAGAGCAGCATCACGGCGAGCCACACGCGCCCCACCATGGGCGAGTGCTCCTGCACCGCGTCCAGCAGCGAGCTCAGGAAGCCCCACTCGCCCATGGCCCCGCGCGTTGCCGTCACGGCTGGGCGCAGGTCTCTGCCGGGTGGCCCCGGTCCCCCCTCTGCCCGTGCCCTGCGGTTGG
This sequence comes from Nothocercus julius, assembly GCA_013398735.1. Taxonomy (NCBI): domain Eukaryota; kingdom Metazoa; phylum Chordata; class Aves; order Tinamiformes; family Tinamidae; genus Nothocercus; species Nothocercus julius. Next base: position 40,656 of record VZSV01000311.1, read on the forward strand.
AGCCGGGGCTGTCCCGGTACCTGCGGTGATCACACGCGGTCCTGGCTCCCGGCGCGTTGGCTCCGGCTGTCCGGTGCCGGATGATGGGATGGAATGGGATGAGATGGGATGGGAGACTCCGCCTGGAGCCCTTTTAAAGAGACAGAGCAGCCCAAGCCCGGGGGGGTGCCCAGGAGGGAGGGCTGGGCTCGGCCGGCCCCAGGGACGCTCAAGGACGAACACGGCGGTGTCCGGATGCCGGGACAGGCTCCCTGGGGGACCTGCAGCCACTGCCACCTTGCTGAGGTGCCCTATGGGGACATCTGGTCCCTCGGTTGGCACCTACGGGCTGTTCTGGCTTGTGTCTCCATTCCCTTTCTTGTCACTTTGGGATGTTGCAACGTTTCAGCCTTGGGACTGTTTTGTCCCTTGCAGGGGGGCTGAGCAATTCCCTACGCAGCGCCCCAGGGCCCGGAACAGCCCCAAGCCCCATGAGCCCAGGGATGCTGTGCTGGAAAACCCCCTGGAAAGGCGCGGCGGTGCACGTGCATGCGGCAGAACGTACACATGTATGTATGGATATACACTGCACTCTAGACACCCCGGGGCGATGCCGGGGCCGTGGCAGAGCTCTCCCGTTCGGCAGCGGCGTCTCCAGGCGCCCTTGCAGCAAGGAGGCCGTAAATAGCGGAGGCCTCGGGGGGGCTGTGCCGGAGACGCTCTCCAGAGCCCGCGCTGGAAAATCTGACAGCACTTTCCGCCCTTGGCCGGCTGCCAGCAGCACCTCGGGGGCACCGATAGCGCCGGTGCCCCAGCGCGGCACCTGGTCCCGGCTGCCGTGACTCCATTGGCCAGCCGGGACCATGGGAAAGGCCAGAGCTGAGCGCAGAGGGGAGATGGACAGGGGGCCCCAGATTTGGGGCAGATTTCAGGCAGATTTGGGACGGATTTTGGCAGGAGTTGGCATTGCCTGCGCTCGGCCCGGCGCTGCTCTCCGCCAGCCGCTCTCCCCCGCTCGCTTTGGATGCGCCGTTTGCGGTGACACTGCAGGGAGGACCCCGCGTCCCCCTGATCCCGTCCCCGAGCAGCAGCAGAACTTGCGGCTGGGGCTGCACCGTGGTGGCCTGGCCGGGCTCACGGTCCCCGCTCCGGCCCAGCCACACCGGCCATCGCCAGAGCTTCTCCCGCAGAAACCTCGGCTGCGGCGCCGATGCTGCCGTCGAGCTGCGGTTCTGCAGCAAGGGAGGAGTTGGGAAGAGCCCGGGAAGCGGGTGGAAGAGCCGCAGGGCCCCGAGGACTGAGCTGCCCCATGCGGTGGCACCTGCAAGTGGCTGTGGGCGGGTTTCAGGGCCTGGGACAAGTCCGTGCAAGAGGATGAGGCTCTTCAGCAAAGGAGGTGGCAGGTCCGACCTGCACCTAATGCCCAGCATTGCCCTGGCAAACCTGAGCTGCTCCCTGGCACTGATTAATCAGACAAGTTTATTAGAAATGGCCATTAGAGGCAGGACGCGGTCGGTGCCAACGCGGCGCTTGGCCTTGGCGCAGCCCCCGGGCAGCTCGTGCCAAGCTTGGCGCCGCGCGGCTGGCACTGCCTGCCCGCCCCGTCGGGCCTCCCTCATTTCCATGACAATGGCGATGCCAAACGGCCTCATTCCAGGGAAGGAAATAACCTGGGAAGTAATTAGTGCGTTTGCACAACTGCAGCTGCGAGGAAGAACACAAAGCCCTGACCCAGTTAGAGCGGGGAAGCCGATGGCCTCTTCCTCCCGGAGCACCGGAGCTTCCAGCCCTCGGCATCCGCGGAGACAAGGGCTGAGCCGTGGAGATTCCGGCACCAATGAAACCCATGGGGAACCAACAGACCTGACACCCCCCCTGACCGCCGCCCTCCCCCTTATTAAACAAAACTTGCGCAAAAAAACCTCCTTTATTGTGTAAGTATTAAAAAAGACAGAAGCTCAGGACAAACAGAAGAAAAACACAAAAAAATATTTACATGACAGTCAAGAAACAAGAGTGCCATAGAAACGGCTCTATGAGAAGCAAAACATTTAATAGAGACGAATACTCCAGTGAAGTATTTCTGAAGGGGGGATCTGCTTCCCTGCTCCTGCCGAGGAACACGAGCGCCCGCGGCCGCCCAACAGTCCAAGACCGGGCTCGGTGCGGAAGGGGAAGTTGCTCTTTGCCCCCAAGAACAAGCGTGTTGTGAGTGAGAAGCGGCGCGAGGGCCTCGGCGCCGCGGAGCAGCCGTTCTGCGGGCCGGCGTTTCCCAGTGCCGGCTACGGCAGAGGAGGAGCCCGACAGGAAAACCTGCTGCTTTCCAAAACGTGTGTTGGAATCGGCCACCTGCTTGAATTACATCAAATCCCTGCTGGGATTGGGAATCCCTGTCCAGCTGAGGGTGGACTTCCCCTCCTCACTAACAGCCCGTTGCACTCGGGGCATCTCAGGCAGCTCGTGCAGAAACGTCCGTCCGGTTCTCCAAGGGCACCAAGTGCTTCGCAGTCACAAGCAGCTCTTGCCTGAGGACGACCACGGAGCTGAACACGGGCTCCCTGGCAGGGGGACAGAAGATAAAGCTGCCAACACTGAGCACAGTGTGGAGACAGATCTGCACAGAGCTGCGTTACCGGAGCCCCTTTGAAAAATCAAAGGCTCAAAACTCCACAGGGCAGAAACTGAGCACTGGGGGCTTGCACAGACGTGAAAGACTGTGAAGGGGTAGAGAAAAAAAGAACACTAGCATGGAGATCTACACACCTTGCATCTCATATGTTAAATCTCTGTGGCTGTGCAGTTTAAAAGAGTTTATCTAAAGAGGAGGGGATTGATGTAAGAAGATATTTTATAAGATTTGATATGCATAAAAGTCTGCTCTGCTACTAAAATGACCTTAAAGAGGCTAAAGAATTTCCAGGACCTCCAGCTAGCTAATGGGCGAGAGGGAAGCTCGTCAGCGCTAGCTGGGCACATTATTGCTCCATTGTTCACAGGGAAGGGGGAAGGGAATTCTTGCTTAAACGAATTTAAATTATTTAAAACCACAGAAAATTGGAGCTGTAGCCACTTGTATCAAACGTTTCTGGATGAGCTTAATTCAGTAAAAAGATTTTCTGATCCGAGATGTAGTTCTTTGGGTAGAGCCTGCCAAGAACTCTGCCCCAAACAAATTTATAGATCAGTTCGGACCAGGGGTTTAAAATCTTTAAAATTCAAAATATGTCATCCTCATCAGACTCCTCAAAGTATTGCATAGGTTTTTTGAGACGTCCAGGCCTTGTTCGGGGCGCAGCCGCTATGGGGCTGTCCACATCAGCGGTTAAATCAACAGAAAAGCTCTCGTCGTCTTCCAGCTTGGATTTCTAGAAGAAAAGCAGAGTCAAGAAATGAACAGTGAAGCAGAGTCCAAACAGGCACCACTCAGCATAAAACTCACCTGTCATTGGTAAGGCTGCTGTTCACACCAACGAGACCAAACCTACAGCCTGGAATAAACCCACAGGCTGCACCTCCCTCCCACCTGTATTATCCAAAGGTGTCTGTCACACAGGAGATTCTGTCACTTATTTGTTTTTCCAAAAGAAACCAAACACCAAAACAAACCCTGTAACACACACTATGGTCCCTTCCCACCCCTCAAAGGTCTTGTGCCCCCCCCCCCAAATAACACGGTAAAAACATGAAAGCTTGGCTATGACGTGTGGCTGAGTACAGACCTTAGCTGCAACTGATTTGGAAGGTTTCGGGCCAAAATCTGAATCCGAATCTGAAAAGCTTGGATGTCTTTTGGCAGCTTTTCGCCCCTTAGTCGGGCCAGGCTTCTTGGGAACTGCTGTTTCAGCATTAGAATCTAAGGATTCCTCCTTTGCAGTCGTCTTGCTGGATTTTGGTGCAGCTTTTTTCTTGGCTAGAATATCCATGATGGACGGCTGGTTACCTGAAACAGAACTTGTCATCTAAACTTGTGTTTTACACAAGTTTGTTCTCATTCACAGACCTTACTTCTAACACAAACAGAGCTCAGCACAACACTGGGAGGTCACTGCATAGGTGACCTCATTTTGCAGCATGAATTTTCACAGAGATAGCTATTTACCAAGATTACGAGAAAGGAACTTATTTATCTGCTTCATTCACTATGTTTCCAAGATCAAATTAAAATATACTCTAAGCAATTTACAGACTATTTCAGACTGAAAAGTTCTGAAAACCCAAGGCCGTGTAACCAATCTTATACCTTCAAAACTTTAGCACAGGGAACAAATTTACCATCTATACTAAACAGTTTAATTTTTGAGTGCTTTCTTAACTACCTTTTTATGTGTTTTTGCCAGCTTCTTGAAGCATCTCTCCAAACTAAGCTGAAGTGAACCAACCATTTCTGAGCCATAGTAGGCTTTCCCAGAATTTAGAAGTGGAAAAAGTAACTATATTGCTGCAAAGTAACATACTTCCTTACTGCTGGAATCCATAATACATAGTGACAGATTATGTAAAACCAGATAAAGAGCTTTCCAAGTTTGACAAAGACTGGGCTGTTAAGGTTAAGAAAACCTGGGTCAAATGCCTTAGATTTATCAGTCCAAATTAGCACTAAATAGATCAAGCTATCCCACAGAAGCTTTTCTTCTTCCCCAAAAGTCGCAGAAGAGGATGTTGACTGCAACACTGAAATTCCATTCAGATGAGTTTTGCCACGTATTGCATAGCATTATAGGAAGCATTCCCTTTTCTGCTCCCAAATTAAAATTCACTCCCTTAAATAATGTCTCAGATGAACTAGAACAAGATATGTTTGGAAACAAGCTTCTTAAAACACAACAACAATTAGACGGTCTTTGCCACAAACCTCATATCTTTTCTGAATTTTAAACTCAAGTTATTCAAGCTTCTAAATGTGTAGCAAAAACATCCAGATTTTGTTTCCCTCAGGATAATAATCATCATCTAAAAGCAGTCTTCAAATGAGTTTATAAAACTTAAAAACCAGCTTTGCCTTACCCTTTGGGGCACTGGCCTTGACTGCAGCAGGTTTTTTAGGTGCTGCTTTACCACGAGGTGCAGAGACAGAAGGAGCTGTAGCAGCTTGGCTCACATTTTTGTCATCGACATCTTTGACTTGAACTGAGTAAAGAAAGTGGAAAGCAAGCATGAAATAGTTATTAATTCTATCTGTCTACAAATATCAGAGCAGAGGGTAATTTTGAGCTACTTATAAAATGTAGAACAACTATCAAAACTGGATTAATCACAAATCAGATAAAAGTCAGGAAGTGAAACAAACGTGCACCCCACCATCAAGGTTTCCTTGCAAGATGTCCCCTTGCGACTGTAACATCTGTCTTTGTCACAGTGTTAAGCACTGATCACAACGCTCAGCTCACAGTCTTGAAGTTTTAAGAAAACTCACAAGGTTTAGAAGGTCTTATCCTTACCAGGCAGAGCACTTTGCACAGGTTGTGATGGCTTGGAAGCTTTGGCTTCTTTTTCAGTAGCTTTCCTAGAATACAAAATCCCAAGTATTTTTTTCAGCTTCTGGTGCACTAAGCAGTTGCAGAGGAAAAAACATTTCTATTTAATACTAAAACAGAGTGGAGAATTTATTTCCAACGACTATATGGAGAAATACTCACTTTGGAGCAACTTTGGGCTTTGGAGCAGGTTTTTCTTTTAAGCTTGTATCTGAATCAAAGCTGTCTTCACTCTTCTGCTGAAATTCGGATCCTTCATCTGAGCCAGCAAGATCTTCATCTGAGTCTGAATTGATCATGGGCTTGATTTTGGCTAATGAAGTCAACACAGACACATGCAGGTCAGTTTCCTTTTCAATATTTTAGTTATGTTTATTAAAAAAAGAAAAAAAAAAAAAAAAAAAAAACACACATGCAAATAAAACAACCAGATATTGAGAGCAGACACATGAGAAGGCTCCAACTCACAGGTGTGTTCAGGGCTCACTTACCAACAACACATTCAATTTGGTAACATAATTGAGTGAATTAAGCCAATAGCCTTATTTCTCTGGTTACTCACTTCTGTTTTTTTCCTGGACAGATCACTGAAAATCTGTTCACATGGTACAAGTTGCTACACATAGTAAAATAGATAAGCTGCTTACAAATGATTTCTGGTTGAGATCTCCGAGTACAGAGCTAACTGGTCTGTCTGATTTTCTCCTCCACAGACTGCTCCTCTTTTGCATTTGTGTCATCACTCACCTGCTGCTTGGCGAACCACTCTCTCTCTTCGAGGAGCCACTTCAGTAACATCAGACTCTGAATCAGACTCTGAGTCAGACCAAGGGTTTCGTTTCTTCATTTTCTTTACTGGTTTAAATGGTAAAGTGGCCTGTCTCTTCGTACCTGAAAAATAATGGGAGGCAAGATGCATCAGCAAATGCATCCCATGTGCATTTCAAGCTCAGTAGTCCAAGCTCAGCTTGGGACACATCACTAAATTCAGAGTTCTCCTTTAAGCATTGAAGGGAATTAGTAATCATGCCTCCGCTTTGACTGTTTTTCAGGATCATTTTGTATATCTCTCACATATCTCTCATCTAGTTTCCAAACATACTGATCCCAGATGTCACTCACCACTTCAGGAAGTGGTCAGATAACCAAATTTACAGCACTTCCCCTCATTTTCCATTGATGGAATAACACATAAAAGCATTTACCTCTCTTGGTATTAAGCTTCTGCGCTAATCTTTGCTTAAGGCTTGAAGACTCTTTATCTCCTGACAAGTTTCCTTCTTGATTCTCGTCAGATTCATTTTTTTCACTCTGCAGATACAAACAGAGATCAGATAGTGAGCTTGTTAACACAAACAGAAGAAAAGCAAATAGGGAGTAACACAGAAGATAGCTGCGTGGAGGATGCAGAATTGAACAGGGTGGGTTAAAAATAACAGTGTATGTTACATGGAAAAATTGTTTGATGGAAACCTTTGTAGAAAAAGAGCACAATGTCTGGCTTACAGGTCAGGACAGGTGAGGGGATATTTTAATTTACTAGATTCCAAACGTCTGTGTGGTATAATTTCAAATAGCCTTTAAAAGAGTTAAATCTTTATTTCCTGCATATCTAGGATAATAATTGTATTAAGTTACTAAAAGCATTACTGGAAATGTTCTAAAGAAGTGAATTTACTATTTCTACTTCCTGCCTGGTAGAGGATTTATAAAATCCCCAAGACACCTAGAAAAAATCCTGCATGAATCTGCTTTTTCATTTCCGATTTTCCAATCCATTTCTATGCCATAGTGATGCATACTCTTGCCAAAAGATGATTCTACTCTAAGCTGTCTCCTGTTGCATTAGTGATTCTGTTCTCCTTTACACTGAGAAATATCCATTTCCAGGTCTCCCATGTCCTAAGATTCTCTCCCAGAAAACAGAATAAAGCTGCTTCATTAGGACAGCTTCTACTGCCAAGAACTATCAGTTCTTTAGGGTTGTCTGATTTTAAAAGGATGTAACGAAAGACAAAGTGTTTGGAGGGTTTTTGTTGTATTTTGTTTTACCTTCATCTTCTTTTTAGTCTTCTTCTCTGCCTCTGCCTTCATCTCTGCAGTTATGCGAGGCACAACCCTCACGCCGTGAGGTGATGGCATTACTTCTGTCAGCTGCATCTTCTTCACCTTTGGTTTCCCTCCTTTTGCTTTTGAAGGTTTGCTGGTAAACCCTACCATCTCATCCTGAAGCTGTCTGGCTTCCACTGCCTGCAGAGACGAGTGTAAAACAACATAGCTGAGAACACAAAAGAAATATACTACTAGAAAAAAAAAATAAAATAAAAAATCACAGCCCTTGCAGCAAATCACTCTAAACTTGCTGGGTGACTTCCAGAAACATTTAACGAAACTTCCCAGGCTGCAACAGATTTGCACACTTTCAAGGAATGATTCAAACCAGAGGTACAATTTAGTTACTTTGGGAAGCACAGACATTAGCAGTGACTAGATGTATTAGTACACAGACATCTGCCCACAATTTGGTTCTGTTCAGTAAAGACCAGGTCCTCCCTCACCACTTTCAGTGTTCAAAAACCTTTGGACTAGATCTCCTACTGTATCTCACTACCTGTCTTCTCTCAGCCAGCTTAAAACTCCTCCTCACTACTCAGACTCCTATTAGAGTCTCATTCCAAGAGCTACCTTAGTGGTTTGACTCCCTGCCCCAGAGCAACAGTAATCTTATCCAATCTAGGAAGATGAAGAAAGCTTTCAGTTCTCCTAAGAGAGCGCAATTTATACAAGACATTCAAGTTATAATCTTTAGTTTCTTCATGATGGTAAAAAAGTCAATAAAGTGCTGGTAGAGAAGACTGCAAGTCCGGGTAGTAAGTCATGTGCACTGAACATTCACATACATCAAGTTCTTCAACGAAGGCAGCAAGATCTTCCTTCCAGAGATCAGAGGAACTCTTGCACTTAAGGTTTTCCAGCTCCTTTTCCTAAATCAAATTATAGTTTAAATCATTAACCACGTATTTTAATTCAGCATCTTAAATACTTTTATAGAAAGAGGGAAAAAACAAACAAAAAACCCCCACAACATACCTTGTTATCTCTCTGCTTACAGAGCTCATCTTTCTTTTCCTTAGTCAGATACCAGAGGGGCATGTTCAGTAGATAGTTGAAGTCTGGTCCAGTAGTTGGAGCTGATTCTTTGTCACTGTCAGTTTCTTCTTCTTCTTCCTCCTGAACGTGGATTTGAAACAAGCGTTGTCAACAAATGCATATACCAACAATACTGGGGCTGCCGACGGAGTCTGGATTACATCACAGAAATTACATACACTTGTGGTGTCCTAGGCTCTTCTAGGACAACTCAGAGATGAAATTATGCTTCTGAAAGCTTCAGATGTTATCACATAAGGGACTCCATCTGCAAAAACTGCTCCCCAAGACTTTTGCTATACTTTCTGTGGCTTCTCAAACAGAATGTCAGATTTTAGAATATGTCTTACGAGTCCAAACTTTCCCCAGGCTACTTAAAACAGTCACATCTTCCTCACAACCCTTCTAACAGCTGAGACCCACAGGACGAACAAAATCTTTAAGAAACAGCAGAAAATGCTGTGGCAGAAGTTTCAGAAGGACTCAAACCCAAACAGACTCAAAAATGACAACTAGGTCTCAATATCTTCTGAAAAGATACTGAACTTTTACCGGTTTTATGTCTCCTACTACAGACCTACCGATGCTCATGCTCTTCAATCTTACAAATGGGAAAGCAACTTGAGCTTCTTCCTATAAAACCTGAAAGCTTAGAGAAATAGGGGTCACACAATAGCTCTTCAGAGAGAATGACTGAAGTATTACCTTGTTTTGCGATTCCTTCCAAGCCTTCACCGGATCAGATTCATATCCTCTCTGAATAAGGACTTGAATCAGCTCCTTCTTGGGCTTGTTTTCTGTAAACAGATGTTTCAGTTTTGCCATTTACTGTCTAGTGCAATCACTGTTAGGAAAGACTGATGGACTTCTGCCAGAGTACTTTAAATATTGTTCTCCTCCATTTCTGTGCATGCATTTCCCCCGCCTTAAGCAGCTTTTGAACTTGGAGAAAACGTATCAAAGAGATTTTTGTGATAACAGACAGCCAGGTGAAGGCAAAACCCCTCCAATACTACTCATAGAAAGGTTTTGCCATAAGCTTGCACCTTACTAGACATCACCTGGCACAATAAACTATAAATGTGCCAACCAATGGATGTTTTTCAGTTCGGAGTTCGCTACCTTTTAAGATAGCAAAAGCAAACAACCACGAGAAACAAATATGAATGAAAAAAGTTCTATCAACTAAAAAAAATCTCTGGAAAATGCATTGCAAGGGAATTATTTCTCTTCCTGAGAGAAGTCAAACAGACACAGACTGTTAGGATTGCTGGGCTGCCTTTGGACACAAACCACAAAGCATCTTATGACACTTTGTCTAGCTGTGTCCTCCATGAACGCAAGTGAAATACAGGCTGCCTTTTAGACTGAGGTGGAAAAGTTGATTGAAAAGTTGGAATGCTGGCAACAAAGATCTGTTTCTTTTTCTAGCTCATGATTCTCATATGTTGCTAACTTGAGGATCTTTAAATTTGAAGCCCCAATACACGAAGAGCATAATTTGAAATATTTTGCAGAGGTTCAAAAACATAACATGGAAGAGAGATGGATTCTTAAAAATTACGCATTTAAACAGAAATTATCCCTTTCAAATCCTATCAATACTTAACTTTCATTTCTACTGAGTCAAAAAGACAGGAATTTATGCTGAATTGTTTTAAAAATATTTCTATTCTCAAAATAGTGTCGTATAGCCTTCCTGCTATGTTTAAGAATTCTACTTTAATTAATGTGTGCATAATGCTCTATAGAGCAAGGATATTTTGTGAAACATTTTCCTCTTACATGTCACCAGAGCAGAAAGATAAGCCCTCGTGTGGCCTGTTAGAAACCAGCTTGGGGCTGAGGGGCTGCTGACAGAATTGAAAGGAGCACCTGGTTATTCTCTCAGTTTCATAAACCATGTAAGTGAAAAGATACATACCAATCACAATTTTGCCATCTATTTTCTCCAAGATGAAACGAGCCTGGTTGCTCAGCTTTGCACAGTCAGCACCTAACATTCCAATTAGCCATTCTTTCCTCAAACTGTAATATCGGAGTCTGAGTTCAAAGAACTCTTTCAGAATATCCTGGGGAGACTCGTACTTCTTGAGAAAGCCGACATGGTCAAAAAGAACCTTCACAAAAAAGCACATAAGCGTTACAATCATACAATCGATTTTTCAAAAAACATTGAAAATTAGGTACAAAACACACAGATGAGATAGTACAGTTGATTTCATCATCTAACATAGTGTCACGTCAAAAATAACTTGAGTTTGCAAGCACAGCAGCAGAGATGGTTTTAGAATTTCAAAGTTCTTGGAAACAGTAGGGCTAGGGTTACTTGAATCTTAAAATTTTACGTTGGATAAGCACCTAGCAAACTCTATAATGTCAAGATGCAGATATTCAATGCCAATATCATTGTCACGATGAGGGTATCCATGGACTGTGTGACTTCAGATTGCTTCTACCTATGATGGCAAAGCCAGATTACTTTGTGGCTATATCCAAACCTCTCTCTCAACCTTTTAAAGGTATTTTTGGAATACTACTGACTTAAAAATAAAAATTAAAAAAAAAAAAAATTAAAAAGGTATATTACTGACTTAAAATCAGTAACAGTAGAAAACAAAAGTGAGTATGTTACTTCACGGGAGAATTTCTGTTCCACCAAACAATTTCAGCTCTCCCTGCCTTATGAAAAATATTTGAGATGAACATCAGACTTTCAGTTAAAAAAAAGAACTTTCTGCAGCAAGTCTGTTACCTACCATGGAGTTGCATGTTAAATTTGTTTGGAGTTTGAAGACCTTATGCAGCCCCACTGCTTCAGCTTCAGCTAGTTTTTCTTCACTCATCTTCACTATAAACTTCACAGTGGTGTCTGTGTGATATTCTTTATAATCTGTGATTAGTGGGGGTGTCTTCTCAGTACCATTTAACATTGGCTCCAGAACTTGCTCTTTGTAAGTCTGAGAAAAGAATCAAAGTCAGACCTATATTTTCCAAGAATAAGAAAGCTCCAAAACACCAACCATCACGTTTTGCTTTATCACACAAGCTATACATTCATAGGGTAAATTCAGCATTTATTACCTGCGTCCACGTTCTGACGGGCAGCTCAGAGATCTCAATGGTTGTTGAATCAAGGATAGACACTTCACCACTTATCACATACTGATTAGGTCCCAGCTCATCTATCGTGCCTTTGAAATTCTTGTAGCTAGGAAGCTAAGCAGGAAAGAAACTGAATTCAGAGTTCATGTAAACGCTTGAAAGTAGAAGGATAAAGTGCTCCAGGATATGCTGAACAGACTAATGAATGAGGCCTCCTTTTTGTTAACATTAAAATACACATGTTTACCATTGGCAAGGGTTCTTCTCCGTCCATCAGACGACGAATATTATTCACAACTTCCCTGATATCGAAGTTGGGGATCTTACAGGACCAGCCAGTACCAATCCCTTCTGCCCCATTTATGAGCACCATTGGGATGATGGGAATATACCATTCTGGCTCCACACGTTGATTGTCATCATATAGAAACCTCAGGATATTGTCATCCATTGGTGGGAACACCAACCGTGCTAGTGGGCTAGAATCAAAAAGAAAATGTAAACCTAAATTCTTGTTACAGAACAGTGACCAAGATGCAAAAAGCACCTTCAAATCCAGACAAAACAAACAAACAGAAATATGGAATATTCTTATCAACCAGCCTGAGTCATACAGCTTGGATTTCTATGTTATCAATCCAGGCTTCTGGAGTAACAGGCAAAACACAAGTGTCTTAAGCAGTGTAACCAAAATCTACAGGTTCTATTGACTATATGGGACCCTACGCTCCCACTTCAATTATTTAAATCAGATGCTTGTTGTCTGGGAAGATTACAGTCCTCTATGTTCTTTGTCCCTTTGTTTTTTGCTCCCATTGCCATTTGCTCTGCTACTCCTTTCTGTTCTGTGGGAAGGCAACAGCAAAGTTCACACATGTGAACCAAGAATCCAAATAGCACTTCAATATTCAGTGTAGCAGTGATTTAAGTTGAGCTTTAAAGGGGAAAATAAATTTTTCATTGAAAGTACTGCCAGATGAAGTCTTGCAATGTGCTAAGAATATTAAAGTTGGTAATAATCTTTAACACTGACCTGAGCATTGTAAAGATGTATCGAGGGCTGGCAGAATCTTTCCCACCATGCAGTCTTGTACCAAACTGTCCAATAGGCTGCAGCAAGTTGAGGTTATTGCTGCCCACAAAGTTCTGAGCTAAGTTAATAATAGTCATCATCAGTGATGCCTGCAATAAGGGAGGGTTCACAAAATTAAAAGTAGAATTCACACCAAGAGCAAAACTGATATGAAGGATAAGCTCATAAAATACTGGAGGAAACTCTCACTGAAAGTGTATTTTGCTATTACTACCTAAAACATCAAATTTACTGAACTATTGACAGAAAGAATAAACCTACTGGGCTGCTTTTGTTCAATACAGTAAATTTGGAGTTCATAGGCAAACATCTAACCCTGAGTTAGAAGCATCTCAAGTGTCAAGGCAACCAAAGATTTAAAAAGCATTTTGCACAATGAGAATCAACTCTTACTTCACCATGATGGTATGAGGACATCTCAGCTACAGAACCAGCCAGCTGAGCAACCTTCACCTCCCGCTTATCATTTCTCTTGAAACATGTGAACAGAACTTTTCTTTGACCTGGCTTCAAACCTGTTTGAAAAAAAAAAAAAAAAAGAAAAACACATGTGACTTTGCAATGACTACATAAAAAGTTTCACTTAGCTTCCACTTTCCAGAAGCTCTAACAACTACACATTCACCTAGAGGGGCAGTTCCATGAGATTTAAGTGCTCGTATCTACATGCTAAGAAAAGGACACTTAGCCTAAAAGTTTACAAAAACAACAACAAAGCTTGGAGAACAGAGAATGAACCTCAGAACATTGACCCTGAAAACTCAGGTTACCCTGGTTCTGATGAGATGACATGCAAGCATCCATTTATACTCACTAACTTGAAATTGCTTACCATCAACCAGAGAAGGGATTGATCTTTCATTATCAGCGTTTGAGAACAGGACTAACTCCTTGTTGATGAAGTCATTGTATGTCAGCCAACTGCTATTTTTCCCATAGAGGTAGTCCTAAGAAAAACAGGTTTAAGTTTCCCTTAATTTTAACAAGGTCTAGTCTGTGTCTTAGTTTATACTTGTCTGGTTTATCTAATATTGAAGTTCATTGTAAGACTAGCTAAACACAAGCTCAATGCTGGTATTCTCAAAGTGGAAAAATGAAACATTGCTTCCATGATAGAGGCCTGTTTTATAAAGAAATTACATTTTACTTCATGCAGTCCCGTTTAAATTATCATGTACCTCTTGATAAAGCAATTGGAATGATAAGAGCTAAAAATCAAATTAATTACTGTACCACTGACTCTAAGACTGCACTAATGAGATGACAGAACGGTCTGCTTTGCAAAATCTTGAAATTATAACTGTTCCCTAATCTGATGACTGACTCGCTGACCCTAAGCAATGTGCACCTCTACCCTGCCAGAATGAAACCAAGAACAGCTCCAGGGAGTGAAAGGAAACCAGATTCCTTCATATATTTAAACCTTTTACCTCTGACAGGCCATGCAGTTTCCGTTGTCTTCTATCTTCCATGAAATTAGTCAGCCACTCCTTTCGCTCTTCTACCTTCTTCTTGCTAAAGGCCTATACATTACATAAAAGAAAGGAACTCAATTCAAGGACATTCTATAGTGTGCCCTACTGGACCACTTGAAAGGAAAGCACAGAAAAATATTTTAAACCTGGGAGTGACATGCAAAACAGGCTGGCTTAGCAGCCTAAGAGTATTGAAGCCAAGAGCATAAACTCTTAACTTTATGAATCTTCTACAGAGTAACAGAGGACCAAAGCTAATTTCACTGTTAATGTAATTAATACCTCAGGAAAAATCTCGGTTTGGACATTTGCAAATCCGGAAGAATACTTAAGAATCAACATCTACTTCAGGTGAAGCAGTTCACTGAAGCAAGAGCTGTTTTAAACACTGGTGGATCATTTTACAAGAAAATAGTAAGAAAATCTGGGGGAGAAAAGGTATGCAGGATCTGCCTTAGAGAAAATTGCATAACATGCAGAAAAATATTAAAGGAATATTCACCATTATGTCTGAAAATGTCAATAGGTTTGTAGTGATTAGTTTGTTCTGAGCTATATTTAAAAGCCATCATTAAAAGGGTGCTCTTGGCCTGAGGTCTGTGGACAGATTCACTTCTACCAGTTACAGAAAAGCTGTAGCCTTGGTAACAAAGAGATTGTCTCAAGCCTAAGGGCCTCTAAGAGCATTTTAAGAGAAAATACACAGCACTAGGCAGTAGAATACCAAAGGTATTAAGTCAGCAATTAAAGTATTCTTAGGTACCAGGGTGATCGCAGCATCATCTTCAGGACCTGAATATTTGAAGCCAATTCGATGTCTTGCCATATCTGCAAAGTATTCTTTAGCCTCCTTCGATGTGCTGGTACCCAAACCTGCAGAGACGTACAAGTTCAACCTAATCACTTCTTGCTCAAATTAAGCTGCAGTTTAAACAAATGTATTGTTGCATGTAGTTTTTGTGATGCATAATGTGAAATGTTAAAATGGTATGATTTACTGAAAATCCTAAGTTACTAAAAAATGACAGGTATCACAAAAAGCACAAGAATTAAAGGCAAGCAAGCAGTTGCATGCTGCACTTTTTAATTTTGCTTGAGACTTCCATAGATGTCTATAACTACTAACTGCAAATTGGAAAAGACTGCTCAACATCTAGCTGTTGTTCTGCAGCTGGCAACTTGCTTATCAGGATTAAGCAATTCTGGAATAAGTACTTAGCTCATCTGGTTCGAAGCCTTTGTGTAAGGAAGCCTAATGCTGAATTTAGTCTATGAATGAAACGGCTACTTAGATCACTTAACTCCACCCTATTATGTTTTCTACAGACCTTTATAATACTTGATTTTCCATGAATTATGATTCTGTGTATTGTTTTTCCATTCTTCAAATTCAGGAATGCTGTAGAATGGTATTTCCTCTTTGTTTTTGGAGACCTATAATGAATGAGTATTGTACTTGTGAAAGGAGAGGCAGATGTGGATCACCTAATCCTACTCATGCACCTTACCATAAACTCAGTCCTTACCTTTATGATGGGAGTAATAAATTCCTCCAAAAAGTTATGTCTTAGAAGAGATGGCCAGTTATGATGGATGAAGTTAATCAGTAAACCTTTGATATGAGAACCATCTTGATCCTGCGTATTTTAAATAAAGCATATTTTAATCGGGGACATGATGGAAAGTGACAATTGACTATTGTTAGTTTAATAGCAAACGATCATAATCAGCCTACTAAATTCCTCTTCCAAAGATGCAACCATACAAGTCATAGCTCTATTTTGTGACTGAAAATTTAAGACCCCTCACTAAAAAAATAGAATAATAAAAACAGATGAATACAGAGAATTAGTTACAACAGAAAGTTAGTATCATCATCTTTGCTCTCTATAGTAGTTTTCTTTTTTTTCCCCTCTCCCAATTTTGAATTTTAGTGAGCCTAGAGCCTAACCTGATCTGTCATAATCATAATCTTTCCATAGCGAAGACTCTTTAAAGACTCGTGATCTTCATAGTTCTTTTTATATTGTAGACCCACAATCTTGATGAGGTTGTTGATTTCAGCATTTTCCATAATCTAGAAAATATAACACAGAATAAAAACTTATCTGCCAGAGAAATTGTAGTTCAAAAAAAGATATAAAATGATCCACTATAGGTAGCTCCTTTATTGTGTTTAGTCTTGCCAGTATTCTTTCCTTGTTTAGAAACTCATTATTTCTAAGCTGAAGTCTAACACTTAAATTATTCTAAGTCATTCCAAAAAATTTGTAGTCCACAACACAAATGCCATCCTTTCAGGCAAAGCAGTGTATTGGCCAATGGCCAATTGGCCTTGGCCAATATTCCTACTCAATCAGCAGGGCATGCAAAAGCAGCTTCACATATTTGGGATACTGTTACTACAAGTTACAGTATTCCAGGTGTCCAGTTGTAATGACTTGGTTAAAACGTATTGCATAACACAAAGGATAACATGTCTTCTAATAAACAGACTATAAAGATGTTCCAACTTACCTGTTTATGAGAAGCTTCTCGAACATTGAGTATTTTCCCACGAAGAGGAAATACTCCATATTTGTCTCTACCAACCACTCCCAGGCCAGAAACAGCCAGTGTTTTGGCTGAGTCTCCCTCGGTCAGAATAAGTGTACAGTCGATAGAATTCTTGCTGCCTAAAAAAAAAAGAAAGTAAATTATCTAGTTAAGAAACACAGCCAGAGTTTGCATGCTCCCAAAATAAATGAAAATAAATATCTTCTAACACAAGTTTTGTTGGACCATACATGGGGACTGACTGCAAAATAAGGATAAGCTATAATTTCAGAATTTTCTCAATTTCTTTAGGATGCGATTCTCTTATTTGTCTAGCACTGTTTAACATTTTTTTTTGTGTGTGTGTTTTTTCTCTCTCTTTTTTTTTTTTTTTTAAATGAACTAGCTAGAAAGAATACAAAGCTTACCAGCATCATTGGCATCATCCAGCTTAGGAACACCCTTAATCTTGGTATGTTTCACAGCAGAACATTTCTTATTCAGCTGGGTCTGAGCTTTAAATTTTACCCAGTTTAAGATACTTTCAACAATACCACAGCCAACTGCCTGCAACACAAGAGACTCAATTGTGAAAAAAAGCTTTAACTATGACAATTTTAGGATATACACACATTTCTTTTACTGACATTTCTTCATAAATAGTATATTTGCCACGTTAAGCATAAGATACAGCTTTGTAGACATCTATAGCTGAAATCACTGGATACCAGTACTTACACCCTTGATAAATTTTTCACTCAGTTTACAAGTTGAGCCAAAGTTCTTTGCCTGTAGAGTCATGTTCTCCTTTGTCTGAGAGTCAAAGGTTGGGTTTTCTATCAAAGCATTCACAAAAATCCACATGTGGTTCTTTATCTGCAGTTAAACATAAGCATCAATACCAACTAAACAAGCTCATCTCACAGTGTCCTTTGACATCTGCATATCAAGACCACACTGAAAAGAGAACCAACTCTATTGTCTTTTTTTTGTGTTAAAAAAAAAAAATCTAATTAAACAAAACAATTTAGGACAGCTAGTGGACATTCATGAACAATACTAATATAATTGGGAATGTTAAGAAATCAGCAACTCTCCTTCAAAATAAGCATCATCTGATACTTACGGTGTTCTAATCACAAAATGCAACAGCTAAGAGAAGATTATTAATTGACTTAAAATGGAAAACACAAGGCTTCTATAAATGTAATACATATATAAAAAGCACTAATTGTAACAGAAATATTTATCATAAATTAGGCTACTGTAATAATTCATCAAGTTGGGAATACAATATGCAATAATGCCAGAGGTAAGTTTTCTATTAGGGAAACTGAGTTTGTACCTGAAAAGGCTTCACTCCAACTCCATTTTTGTTCTTCTTTTTCACAACTTCAATGAGTTTAGTCACAATCTGATCAGCTACATAATCAACATGCCTGCCACCCTAAGGCAAAAAAGAACCAAAGATCTTCAGGTGATTCTATTAAAGGTATGAATGTTATTCAGAGTAAGTTTGGTCTTTGCACCTTAAGCAATTACCTATTTTTCACTAATAAACATTTGAAAATACCTAAGAATACAAACAATGAAAATTAGTTTGACTAAATAAGGTGAAGAAGACTTACCTTTGTGGTAGCAATGCTGTTGACAAAACTAACTTGCTGGAAGCCTTTTTCACTTAACGTCAAACACACTTCCCATCGAGAGTTTGGTTCCTCATGGATAACCTTAAGAGTATTACCAGTTTCATCTACTTTGTCCTTTACGTAGAGATCCACATAGCTACGAAATCCTTTCACCTACATGCAGATAAAAGCAGAGAATTTGTTTACAGCAGTGTCTGTAAATACTATAAAGAATCACGCATGCAAATTTTCATTTCACTACATGTAATGATATAAATTGCTTGAACAAAATCTTGTTTAAATAACATGAGAACTATAGGTATTATTTCCTTTAAATGCTTACTTACAGGCAATCTCTTTCCATTTAGGAAAACCTTGACATCCTTTGTGGATCCAGCAATATCATAAGCTCTTCGAGACATTAGAGCTACTATGTCTTTATCCAGAATTGTCATTTTAAACTTTGATAGATCAGGTTGGAAAGTGATGCATGTGTAATCTTCTCCATCAAAATATTTCAGTTTCATTTCACCAGCCTTTCCCATGTTGTCTGTCCAGGTCTGGAAAAAAGGAATTATCTCAGTTACATGCCTAACAAATATAAATAACTAGCCTAATTTTTAAAAACAGCCAATTTACATGTTTTAAATATTTTGATAAAAACAAAAGGTTAAAAATTAGATTATGATTATTCTGCTCTTTTGAATCAAAACTGACAGTAGTTGTAGCTATTTTGGAATGAAAACTGAGGCTCCTGTTTGAAAATCTCAAATATAACCTTACTGAAATGAAAAAAAAAGAATTAGATAAGGTGCCCATACCTGCTTAAATAATTTTTTGTATTCACGGCACGCAGTTTCTACTGTAAATTTTGTGCTGAATATGTTGCACAGCTTGGCTCCATAACCATTTCGACCACCTGGAATTGTAAGGCAAACAGAGCTGTGTTGTTACATTTGATCAAGATCATCTAAAATAATTCCAGACTAACAAGAACTCAGTCACTTCAGTACAAAGTTCAACTCACTATAAATGATGATATCCTATAAACTTAGTACATGTCTATAAACCCACGCTTAATTGGAATTAGTGTTGAAATGGAATTCCTCCTGCTCTCTGTGATTATACCAGTTTTATTGTAAAATAGAGCACAGACACTTCCTTCTGATACACTAAGGAACACTTTTTTTTTTTTTTTTTTCTCTGCACTGACAGCCCTTCTTTTTCTTAAGGAAAAGAACATCAAGGGACCCATTAGTGTCGCCTTTACTCAGAACAGTCTTCATGAAACCTAGTAACTACTGCTCACTCACACAGCTGGTTTGGTTCACACATTTAAGCTGATCAGGCTGCACAAAAATATTAGCACATAATTTGGAGATTTCCCTACCTGTGACTTTCTTTTCATCATCATCGTAGTTGCTTGATGTTAATAGCTGTCCAAAAATGAGAGCAGGCACATAGACCTTCTCCACTTTGTGTTCAACAACTGGAATACCTTTCCCATTGTTCCATACGCTGATTGTGTTATTTTCTCTGGGAGAAAAGAAAGCACATCTTTAAGGTTGGAAATGACTGAGCTATGAAATAAGCACTGCAATCTCTGGGAGAAGGCCACCATTTTATCAAAAGCAAATTTCAGCTAGTGTAGAACCAGCCAGCAGAGGGTGGACAAGTCAAAAAATTTCTTCAGCCTCAGATCTGCCAATACCATGTGCAATGTGGAAAATTATGTATGAAAATTATCTATGCTCAATAACAGAATAAAAAGGATGAGAAGAAAAGGGGAAAATGACCACAATGGAAATGACAAAGAGATGTGAAAGCAGCGGTTTCACAAGTCAACACTCTAAGAAATCAAGAGACAAGGGAAAGGCTTTTGTAATTGGTTAATGACGCTGCACAAGTTGGCAACTGAGGAGCTCCAGGAGCTACATTTGATCTAACTTGACTGGGCCTCTCCAGAAAACTCTCTAAAGCCTAAGTGCAGCCTCACAGAATAGTGTCTAAAGAAGAAATCTAACACATGTGAGTTGGAAAGGCACTGAACAAAAAACGAAGTAAAACTTACGGATCAATTGTAATTTTAATGCATGACATAGCTTTATCCCTCTGCTTGTTGTCTGCAGCATTGACTAGAATGGAAAGATAATTATTTTTAGCATATTAGGTTCTTAGTCAAGGCAAAAAATGTGTATAAAGCGCTTTCAGTAGAATGAATAAGCAAATTGAAGACAAGATACTACTAATAATCATCCTGGTTTGCAAAGATTTTGCAAGCTATAGAGATGAGCGCTATAGAATAATACAAAAGGGAGAATCTGGGCTAAATTAAATTGGTTTTATAACATACACTGCCACCATGCCATCTCTTACACACTCAGTAGCCAGAAATAGCTTAAAACAAACTTGCTCATCACTGACCCAACAGATATCTCATAGCTCACCTAGAATCTCATCAAAGATTTTGTACAAGCCAGGCACATAGGTCACATCTCTGCAGTTCAGGCCCACATCTTCATCATAAACCCACATTTGCTGAAAAGAAAGTCAAAAAAATACATAAATGTCTAAGTATTTTGCAGATTTCCTACATGCTACTTCGCAGTTGTCACTGTGCAAGGCAGGGGCACCCAGCACCAGTCCCCAGTTTGCTGGGGGCCTTGTTAGTGACTTCCCCCCATGCTGGGTGCTGCTTAGCCCCGTGTCCCCCCCGGCCTCTCCGTACCTGGGTCACCAGCTCCACGGAGCCGATGTAGGTGTCGGGCCGGAGCAGGATGTGCTCCAGCTGCGTCTTCTTCTGGTAGATCCGCTCCACCGAGAGCCGCTTCTTGGCACCATCGCCCTTGGGCACCCGCGGGTTCTCGTCCAGGGGCTGCTCAGGGAGGGAGACAAGGACGTGAGGGGTGGGGGGACTGGCCACGACAGCAAGGGACAGAGCCGGGGGGACCCTGAGACAGTACCAGGAAGATGGGGGAGGGTCCCCAGGGGCAACATGAGGAAATGGTGGGGCTGAGAGGAATTGAGGCGGGATCTGAAGGGAATTGAGGGGGTCAAAGAGGAGCTGAAGGTAATTGAAGGGGATTTGAGGGGGGGATGAGAAGGGAATGGAGTGGGGGGATCAGAGGGTGATCTGAAGGGAATTGAGGAGCGGATCTGAAGGGAATTGGGGGATCTGAGGGGAACTGAGGGGGTCAGAGAGAGGATCTGAAAGGATTTAAGGAGGATTTGAGGGGTGGATCAGAGGGGAATTGAGGCAGGGATCACAGGATGATCTGAAGTGAATTGGGGGGGGAATCTGAAGGGAATTGGGGGGGATTTGAGGGGAACCGGGGGGGAATCTGACGAGGTCAGAGGGGCCCCGGGGGGGGTCCCGCAGCCCTGTGGGGCAGAGGGGGGAACACGCACGCGGAGGGGTGACGAGGGCTCGTCGATCTCCATGGCGGCGGTGGCGGCGGCGCGGACAGCGATGGCGGCGCGTTCCGCACCCCGGGCGCGGTTCAAACCTCCGCTCAGCCCGCCGAAACCGTCCGCCAATCGCCGCCGGGAGGCGGGACACGACCCGCGCCCGCCCACCGCCTCTCGCCACTCACAGGCCGCCCCGCGAGTTCAAACCAGCCACTCTGGCCGCGACAGGGGCGGGCTCCGTTCAAACCTCGCCACTCACAAGGGACATCTGGGTGACGGGCAGCGATCTAGGCCAATCGAGGAGCAAAAGGAGGGGAGACGGCGGAGGGGCCGTGTCCGGACGCTCACCGCTGGGGCCGCGGTTGCCTGGGTGACGGGCCCGGAACTGGCGCGCGGGGGTTGCCGGGCGCGGAACCGGGGCGGGGGGACACTGGGACACACTGGGCGGCCTTGGGGACAGTGGGACACCGTGGGGAGGCCCTGGGATACACTGGGACACATGGAGCTGACCCTGGGGACACTGGGACACACTGGGCTGGCCTTGGGGAATTGCTGGGACACACTGGGCTGGCCCCGGGGCTTTGTGACACACCGGGCAGCCCCGAGGGACACACTGGGACACATTGGGCTGGCCCTAGGGTTGTGCTGGGACGTGTTGGGCTGACCTTGGGGACGTGCTAGGACACCCTGGGAGACTGGGCAGGTCAAGGGAATACGGCGGGACACAGTGACACAGCGGGCTGGCCTTGGGGACGCGGGGGGCTGGCCGAGGGACACACGGAGCAGGCCATAGGGACATGCTGGGGCACTCTGGGCAGCCTTGGGGACGCACTGGGGAGGCCACGGGACATGCTCAGGATGCAGGCACTTGGGGACATATATATAGTTCTGTATATGTATATGAACGTGCATATATCTATACACCCCCACAGCCATCCCCGGGGTGCATGTATAAAACACGTATATATATTCCCAGCTGCTCCCCTGTCCCGCCGCCACCAGGCCCACGGCCTTTCTCCCAAGTTTATTTCCAGGGATGCGCAGGGCCGGGCCGGAGCGGGAAGCGCCTGGGCCGGGCCGGGGGTCGCGGGCGCCGCTCGGCGTGTCACCACATGTGCCGGTAGGGAAAGGCCACCTCCACGCAGAGCACGGCCAGCAGGTCGGAGCAGTTGCGCCGCTGGGCGCCGGGGAGG
>VZSV01000311.1:79601-148981 GCA_013398735.1 Nothocercus julius
GAGCCAGGAGCAGCCCCGGGCTCCTCCGCGCCGGGGTCTCGTCTTCGCACCTTGGGCTCGGCCCACGTGAGCAAAACGCGGTGAATCTCTGAGACGCTTCAGCTCCGCGAACGCCGGGGCCAGGGCTGGTGCAATGGCTCCTGACGGAAAAAAAATCACTATTTTTGTAGATTTTTACTTTTTTTTGAAGCGCTTGTGAGGAGCTGGCCAGGAAGGCCACAGCTGCAGGGCTTTGGGGTGAAAAACGGCTGTTTTGGGTGCGAGGGGAAAGCTGCCAATGACTCTGCAGCTGCTCCAGCCCCACGGCGGCTCCGCTCCTGCTTCCCAAGGGGCTCCAGAGCGGGTGGCCGGCCGGGCGGGCCCAGTGGCCCCGTGCCGGGAGGCGTTTCAGTTTTAGTGAAGCGCCTGGGCTGGGACGTTTTGTGCCGTCTCCCTGCCCCGTTTTTGCTGTATTTCCACCCGTGGCTGCAGTGGTGGCGGCCGCCCGCCCTGCGCTCCGGTACCGCTGCCGTGCTCGGGCTCCCTCCGTGTGTAGCAATGTCCCTCTTCTACCAGTAAACTTGAAGCTTTGTATTGACAAAATTGAGAAAAAAAAAAAAAAAAGAGATAATTGCCATATTTAATTTCCATGGTTATTAGCGCGTGCCTATCTCCTGTGCTTGATCTTTGCATCGCTGCTCCGTGTGAGCAGCCCCACGCGGCCCTGGGGGCTCTTGGCTCGGTGCAGGGACACGGGGCCCTGGTCACCTCCGCGGTCACCCACGTGTGGGTCAGCAGTGGGACCAGGACACCTGCAGCCACGTACACTCACACTTAGCTCAGCACTGCCTATATATACACTTAGCCCAGTGCACCTATATGCACATGTGTGTGTGGAGCTGCTGCCCGGCTGATGGGACATCCGACCCCAAGGGGACCCAGGTTTGTTACCAAATGGCTGGATCTGGCCCTCGGAGCTGTCACCAAGGGCTGTGCTTCCGGGAAGCCGGGACAGACTCCAGAATCCGTGAGGAGCTCAGGGAATTGTTTTTTCCCGTGTCAGGTGGTTTTGGCTGAACGACACCACCGTGTCCAAACGGATGCTCTAGCTACACTTCCCAGGAAAAGGGCTTTCAGCGAACGTGGGATTCCAAGTGCCAAGAAGGAGGCTGGAGCCGAGCCGCTTTCCCTCTTCCAAAATCACCTATTGCCCCGTTACCCGGAAAGCAGCCCCCCCTCGTGTGTGGTTGTCGGACGGTTTGCAAAGCAGCTCTCCCGGCGGCCCCGCAGCTCCTCGCAGCGCCCGCTCCCTCCGCGGGAGCCGGGAGAGCGCCGAGGGAGCCGCAGCGTGGGGAACGCCAGGCTGGGACGAGCCGGCCCCGGCCGCTGCCTCCGCCGGCCCCGCGCGCTCGGGAACTCGGGCCGCTATTGCAGCTATTGCCAAGGAGCTGTTTCGCTTGGACGCCGATTCAAAGTCTCGCTGGAGGATAGCGACTTTTTCCTTATGTCCAAGCATACGTGCGCTTGGCAGCTCGCGAGCGCAAAGCAGCGCCTTCCACTCGCTAAGAATCTCTATCATGCTTGTGGCGAGATAAACAACCCACTGGTTTATTGGAAATGCCCCTAAGCCGGGTTCGATAGCGCACAGGGCCCCCGTACAGCAATCCCGGGTGCAAGGGAAGCGAGGGGGAGGAGGGCGGAGGCGGTGGACGCAGAGCGGCTCTGCCCGCCGTAACCCCGCGGCAGGGCGAGAGCTTCAGCTGGGGTAAATCACAGCCCCGGCCTCCACGTGGCTGCGCCAATTTACGTCAGCTGAGGATCTGGCCCAGCTCCGTGAGAGTCACATCCAAACCCCCCGTGTTTTCCGGTCAGGAAAATGTCAACGTTTACTTCTCAGCTCATCGCGCCGCGCGGAGGCTGAGCGAGGCTCTGCGGGAAGGGCAGGAGCGCGGAGCGGCACCCGGCAGCGGCGGCTCTGCCCGGCGGCCGCTTCCTGCTCTTTAGGCAAGCACGATCCCTCGCAGCAGGGCTACGGATTTTTACAGGCTTTGATTTGCAAAACTGCCTTCCGAGAAGGGTCTGTCCTCGAGGCAAAGTCATCTCCCCGTCTCCATCGGCCCCTCTCCAGCTTGTCCGTGGGAGACGGGGGTGTGCGGGCGGACGCTCCAAAGCAGGGAACTCTGCTCCCCCCGTGCCTCCCCTTGGACCCCCCAGAGCCCAGGCAGCTCCCGGTGCAGGGAGAAATCCGAGGCGGAGGCGGCGAGCGCTCCGTGGAGGGAGGGCAGGGCGCGTGCCAGGCGAGCGAGCCAGCGGTTTCGTAAGGCAGGGCCGGCTCTCGCGCACACGCGCCAGCTCCGGCGCCAGGCCCGGCTTTCCACGTGTTGGGATCCTGCTGCGGTTGCCATTGTAGTGAACACTTCCATATGATTCCTCGTGGAGGCCTCGAAAGAACATCTGATCCCAGCAGAGGCTTCCAAGAACGGAGCAGTGAGTATAAAACCTTTAACCGAAACTCTCAGCACCACGGTATGTAACAGAAAAATATAAATAGGAGCTGTTGCCAAAATGCAACCCAGAAGCGGGACAAAGTGAGGAATGGTCTCGGCAGGACAGGGGCAGCACCAGCCCCACGGCCCCAGCGTTCGCGTCCTCTACGGGCCTGGCAGAAGCTTCCTGACAAAGTCGATGACAAGGGACGCTGACTGCACAGTGTCGTACTCGGCAAACAGGTGACAGAGGTTCTCCAAATCTGTTTGGCTTTTGGCCACAAACCCAAAGATTCTTTAAAAAACAAAAAGAGAGAGTCTAGCTTAGCTTGCCCTCAGGAATCCAGAGGAATCTGCTTGAACTAGCCCAGCCATGGAGCAGAATCCCAGGCTCACTGCTGCCTTGGCTGGTTCCCCAATCACGTTTGCTTGGAAGGAAAACAATTGGGACGAGGATTTCTGGCAAGACCTTCCCAGCTGTAAAAAGTTTCTTGAACATAAGGTAGAGCCAGATATCAGTTCCCTTCCCGAGGCCAGAGCAAACAGGCAGCAGGTTACGGGATTCACACGGCGCCCGCCCGGCTCCCACCGCCCCGCGCGGCCGGAGCCCCGGCGCCCGGCTTACCTGGAGGCCCGGCAGTACTTCTGCCACCTGAAGGAAGAGCAGGGCAGGATTAGTTCACAACAGTGACACTTAACTCATGCAACGAGCTGCAAAGCCGAGGCTCCCGCTCAGCCAAAACCCCGCGGGGCGCCAGCGCGGGAGAGGGAGCAGAGGTGGCTGCTCAGCCCAGACCCCGTGGGCTCCCCGGGCTCAGCCTGGGGGGGACATCGGGAGGACCAGCACCGCTCACCAGCGCAAACCCTCCAGCTCCCCAACTCACTTTCTGTTCTCCGGATCCATCCCGCAGAACCTGATGGAAGCCAGGGGATAATGTCTCCTGAAAAACACCCTGTCGGGGAGCGGGGCAGAACGGCGTTAGTGACGTGCTTGGTAAGGCCAGGGGACTCACGCCCTGCGCTGTAAAAATAACAGGTCGAGTCCATCCCTGCATTACAACACGGGTTTGTCCTAGCAGGCCAGTTATTTCTTGATAAGCTGCAAATCAGCAAGCTGGCAGAATACCAGGCTAGAAGGAAGGTGGGCTCGTAGCTGAGGATTGAGGAGCTGCAGCTTCAGCAGCCCTTTAACTTTCCCCCTGTTCCCTCCCGCCACGAGCTGGTCCCATCCGAGCCCTCGGCTGCGGATCCGAGCGGAGCGCCACGTGCCCAGGGCCGTCCTTACTTCCTCTGGATGTCGGTCAGCGTGATTCCCTGCTCGGTCGCCTTGAAGTGCACGAGGGTGGGTGTGGGCAGCGTCTCCAGCTCGAAGGTGCTCGAGACGGCCTTCTGGATGGCCGGGGCCGCCGTGAGCGTCTCCACCGTCACCGAGTTGAGGTACAAGACGTTGCACACTGCAGGGACAGCACAGAGCCAGCTCAGCCGCACAAGCCCCGGGCGCACACACAGCACCCTGTGCAGCAGCCCTGGCGCCCGGGCACCGCCGAGCAGAGCTGGACCCCTTTCTGGAGGGTCAGATACAAACTGGAGCTTTAGTGACGCAGAAATATTTCACAAATTTATTTTGGTTTACTTTAATTCTCTGCACTAATTGTTTTAAAAGTCAAAGTTTTAATTTCCGGTTTCTAAATGTTGCGTTTGGATTTTTTTTGTTTGTTTATTACATATTTCCTTTAATGAAAAGCAGAAATGCCCCAAGCTGACTAACTGTTCAAGCCCAACCTAAAACATGACATTTCAGTCGGACTGAAATGTTTAAAGGACTGTTCTGGGTCAAACTAAACTTTTCAGCTTGCCAGGTTATTCTTCAGAATTTCCAGCAAAATTAAGCTGTGTTGGTTCCCACGGCTGCGCCGTGACCCGTCAGCGCCGCCTCCTCCCCGTCGCTCTGTTCTCACCTGGAGCCCCCTGATGACCAGGGGCTCTGGACATCAGGGGTCAGGAGGGAAGCAGAGACCTTCTCCCCTTCCTGTAGTTCCTAAGCATCTCCCACAAGATCCCAGGGCAGCTAAACCTTGCGGAGCTTTGGGGTCTCTTATCAGGCTTGGGAACTCCAGAACTCTCTTTTCAAGGCTGGAATCCTAGTTTGGGACAATTCAACCGTCCTTTGGGCAAAGGGCCCCAATCCTTTCCTCACCAGCAGTTTTCTGCAGCGGAGACCCCGTGGATTCTGGAGCCCAGTCAGGGCTATTCTCCCCATCGGCAAGATCTGCAAAAGCAACAAACAGCAGCGCTGGTGTCCACAGGGAAATTCCTTCTCACACAAGGGCTTGGAGTGCGAGTCGCAGGCTGTTAGGGCAGTAATTCATTCAATTCCCACCCCCCTCTTCCATGGCTCCCCTGGCTCAGTTTCTATCCGCTTTCCCCTCTCCTCCGTCCCCCACGTGCCTACCTGGCCACGCTCCATCCCAGCAAAAGCAAACGGAGACCCCAGTTCCCTGCTCCGGCTACAGCCGGAACAACCAGCCCTGCTTCCATAGGGCCCCCGCGCGGCTCAGCCCCATCCCCGCTGCCGGAGCAGGGAGACGGCTGGGAGCCCCTCTCCTGCCCACTGCCCCGCTCCGGCTCCTACCTCGGCCGGGGATGCGGAGGCGGCAGGGCAGCGCCAGCGCGGTCATGGCGTGCTGGTACACGAAGGCCGAGAGGCTCCCTGCAACGCGGGGGCACAGGGTCACTCCCAAAACCTGCACTCGGAGCGGGACGCGCGGAGCAAGGAGCCCCGCGCCCGCCGGCAGCCTCGGGAAGCTGCCGGGGCTGCATCGTCCTTACCGAAATACAGCTGCTCGCTGGCCCCCTTCAAGTGCACTCCTTTGGCGGAGGACTCGATGAGGAAGTGCCGGACCAGGTCACTGCTGTCGTCGCCTTCAAGCGAGACGGAGGCAGCATCAGCGCCCGCCCCGGGGCGGCTGTTTCGCACTGGGGCTCCAGGGGCGGCCGCGGTGCGGGGATGAGATCCGCACCCACGGATCCCTCTCCTGCAGATCAGGAGCCCTGCGGCTTTTCAGCCCCTTGGAGCCCAGCGTCGCTCAGCCCGTTTTGCAACGCCCGGCGGGGGCGAGCGCCTGTACCTGTCTGGCTGCCAGATGGAGGGACGGGGACCTTCATGGCCAGGCCAAAGGAGCCCCGGTACGACGTGCTGTCCCGCACGACGAACGTGCCCGGCTCCTTGTCCTTCAGCAGCTGGATGGCTGTCAGAGCACAGGCCGGCAGTGAGGCAAGCGGGAGCTCCCTGCACCCAGCTGCCCACGCTCCCCCCCGGAGCCCTTCCTTGGCACTAGGGAGGAGAAATCGGGGGAGGCTGCAGAGCCCCCATGTCCCCCGCGCAGGTACCGAGGCCAGGGCCTGGCCCGCGGGAGGACGGCGCCAGCCAGGCAGCGCCAGCACTGAGCCCGTTTCCTATCTCAGGGGCCCTGGCTCAGCCCCACACGTCACCCGTGCCTGGGGGTCCAGGGACCTGGGCCCCGGGGGCTGCAGAATGGAGCCGGCCCCTTTTGGAGCCCCAGTGGGCAGTGCCGCCGCTACGGAATTGGGACAATCTGTCCGGGACACGCAGGGCACGTGGAGCCGTGGCTCAGCTTGCATCTCTCGGCCTTCCACCCTGGCTAGCAAGCAGCTCTTGCCATGTCCCCCAGCCCCCAAGAGGGTTTTCATTGTCCCCATCAAGCCACCCCAGGGTCACAGCACCGCTCAGAGCAGAGCTCACCTACCGCACGGGAGCAAATTCCGCTCCGAGGAGTGGGCAGCATTCCTGCCGACGTGCAGAGAGCGAGTTTAATATGGGATTATCCCAGCAAAGACACTTGGGTTACCTTGCTCCCTGGTTATGCTTGGCTTGAACCAGTATTTCGACGTGTCCATCACAAACTTCATGGTTGGTTGCCCATCCCTGGGGGGACCTGCAAGAGACGCGACTCCTTGAAGCAGAGCAAGGAACCTGCCCACGCCGGGACGGAGGTCGGGTGGCAGGGAGCTAAACGGCGGAGACCTTCACAGCAGACACCGCCGAGGAGGACAGAGCCCTAACAAAGATGTTTCCCTTTCAAGCTGGCCAGGGTTGAAGTATTCTTTCTTTTTTTCTCTCCATCCTTTTGATCAGAACTTCCTCCCCGCTGCTCACAGTGATTCTTTCTGCACGTAATTATCTTTCTTGGCTGCTGCGGCGGAGCTGGGAGGCAGCACACGAAGCCCCACAGGAGTCCGGCAGCCCATGGGGATTTTCACCAGCTGGGAATCTGATCCGCTACAGCCTTCCTCCTTTTCCCATGAGAATCCCAATTAAACCCTGAGCCCCAACCGCTGCTCCTGCTAATCTCCTCCAGCCAACAGCCCTGTTGGTCACTCCTGTATGAGGGGACCCTATAAAACGTTGGGCGTCTTTCAGTGTCCTCCAAACCACCCCCTGCGCACACGTTTGAGCCCCCAAGCAGTGTGACATGACAACATCACGGTCCTCATTCTCAGGGGCTACAAGTGAGTGCATCTGCTCCTCCCTCAGCGGCACCAGGAGGCTTCTGCCTGTCCTAGGACCTTGGTGGGGGACACCAGGGCTGGTGCGGGGAGGTGACTCACTGTCGGGGACGCAGGAGAGCAGCGGTGCGGAGAGCGCGTTGTTCAAGGCGCCGAGCCCTGGGCAGGGACTGCAGCCGGGAGGAGGGCTCTGCTTCGCCCAGGCCGGAGGGCCCCCGGCCGCGTCGCCTCGCTCCAGGCACCCGTTCACCAGCAGCATGGGGACGTCGGCCGCGGCGCTCAGGATGGAAGGCGGGCAGCTGCTGGCCTGGCCCTTCTGGGGTGGCGACGCGCTGGCTTTGGGGGAGCAGGTTGACCGGGGCTGCAGGGAGTCCGGCCCGAAGGCGTCTCCGGAGGGAGATCTGACGCTTGGGGAAGACGGGTAGGGGCTGCCGAGGGATCCCGCGGGGGACGGGCACTCGGTCGAGCAGCTGGCAGCACAGGGAGCATCCGAATCATCGTTGGGCAGCGAGTGGGTGCTGCTGCAGGAAGACACAGGGTAACAGACAGAAGAATTGGATGAGTTGTGCAGTCTGTAGCACAGACCACCCCAGGGCGGCAAGGAGAGCTCGGCCCTGCTCGGGTGATGTCCGCCCCAGGGTGTCCATCCTGCGCCCCCTTCATTCCCCATCACCATCCCTGCAAGGGATGCACCCATGCAAGGCTGCACTTACCTGCAGAGGACGTAGCTGGTGTCCGAGCCGGGACTGTTGGAGAGCAGGGAGATGCCGCTGCTCCTCTGCTGCGCCCTCAGCATGTGCAGGGGCTTCAGCAAAGCGTCGCGCGCGGGCGAAGCGCCGAGGGGCACGCCGGGGCTGCAGGAGCCGCCGTCCTTCGGCGGGATGGAGATGCTCTCCGAGCCCGGCGGGCTGCAGAAGGCCACGCTGCCGGCTGCGCTGCCTCGGAGCCCCCCTTTCTGGGGCAGGGGGCCGGGGTCTTGCGGGGAGCGGGAGAGCGGCGAGCCCTGCAGCAGCTCCGCACACTTGGCCCTGGCTGGCGTCATCTCGATGTACTTGAAGTCTGGAGGAAGAGGTGGCCCAGAGTCGGTTGGGAGCTGCGATCTGCGGGATATGCAGCTCCTCTCCGCGCTAACCGCTGGGGCCGCAGCAACAAGAACAAGAGCATCGTGTGGGCAAGAGCGGCCCAGCCCAACGTGGCGCTTTCGCTAAGCCCCTAAAAGGGCTGATTTCTCGCCCGATACCGTCACGGTGACCCACCCTGGTGCTGGCAGGCGCAGGAGGACGGGTTACCTGCGGTCACATCAGAACCCCCCGTGAGCGCCGCGCGCCAGGCGCCTGCCGAGACCTGCAGCGCACGGCGGGTGTTTCCTCCAGCAGCACCTGACTCAAGGGAAAAACATCTGGCTGCTCCCTCCAGGGATGACATCAGGTTCAGAGGACGCCCGAGGCGGCCGGCGCTTCCTGGGGAAAACGCGTGTCCCCGCACACCCGGCCGGAGGCGCCCGCGGGGAGGTGCCCTGGGCCCGGCACAGCCGGACACCTGCCCACAGCCGCGGAGAGCCACGTGGGACAAGGGTGACCGTGGGGCTTTGGCTCCCAGGTGGGACCACCCGTGTCACAGCAAGCACGGAGCAGCACAGGGCCAGCTCCCTCCCGGCGCCATCGGCAGCAAAACCATTTCCCAGGCGGTTCCTGTGTCCATGTCCTGAGGGCTGGATTGGCTCTGGCTTCCCTGCAAAGGGATCTTCACCCACCAGTTCCTAGAGCAAGGCCATAAATTCCCATTGAGCTCCAAGGTGCCTCTTGGACAGAGACTCTGAGCTTTGATTTTGGAACTTGCAGCTATGGCAAATTCACCTCCTTCCCAGGAAAGTTGTTCCAGTGGTTAATCACCTCCACTGCTTAAACTGTGTACCTTAGTTCTAGTCCGAACATGTCCAGCTTTGTTTTCATCTCCTGGATCTTGCTTTGCCATGGAATTCACCACGGTTTCTTGCCCTTGTTCTTAAGTGTTTGTTGAAG
Organism: Nothocercus julius; assembly: GCA_013398735.1. Lineage (NCBI taxonomy): Eukaryota > Metazoa > Chordata > Aves > Tinamiformes > Tinamidae > Nothocercus > Nothocercus julius. Next base: position 88,615 of record VZSV01000311.1, read on the forward strand.
AGAAAAAAACTTTTTCTTTTTTTTTTCCCTGCAGCAATTAAAGAACTCATCTTAAAAATCTTGAGCTTCTTTGCAGTTAGTTTTATATGCTTAAATCCTGCCCTAGAACCTAGTTGAGAATATCCAGCCTGGGGAGAGCAGCCTGCTGCGCCTTGCCAAGCTCTGCAATCACTGTTTACTCTAAGGAACAACCAGACCTCTGGGGCATAAGTTTGATGAGCAGGAAAAGCACAAGCCTGTACAAAAGTTACTCTTTGAGCCACTTCTCCAAGTCAACGCAAGAGCAGGGCTGAATCGGCACACATTGAGGGAATCGGAGCTGCAGATGTCCCTGTCCCACACCCTATGTCCCCTCAAAGGCAGCAGCAGTCCCTGCAAGGCGCTGGGGAAGCTCGTGGCCTGTGCCATTCGGGTATCCCCACGAAAACGAGGTTTTGGCCAGATACTTTTTGTCTACGTCTCCTTCAAAAAGGGAGAAAGAAACTTGGCTTTTAATCATCCTTTATAGAAATAACTCAGAACTGTCTGTGCATTGGGCTAACAAGGCTCTTTGCCTCTGTTTTTGGAGCTTTTGCTTATCAGATGTGGTTAAGCCTTAAATATTTGCTCAGGATCTTGGCAATTCTTTCAGCAGCAGAAGGAGTGGCAGAAGTCCCACAAATGCAGAGTCCAACTCTCACGCAAGCTGAGAGGGCTGATCCTGTTCTCAAAGAACGATTAGGACCGGGGTAATTTGTCTTGTATAACTACAGCACCTCGTATGCAAACTCTCCCTCGATGGAAAACTTGAGAGGCCTCCCCATACTTTCCACTAGACAAGAACAAGTCCAGCTGGGCGCTCCTGGGGCACCATCCATCTCCTACCGGCCTCCACAGCTCCCCTGTTTCAAGGGAACTCCCTCCATATGCAATTCCTGCACTTTCCTTTAAAGGAATTCACTAAAAGGCAATGGATTTGCAACTAAAATGGGGTGGGAGAGCAAATAACCATATGTGCCTATAAATATATGCAGCTACATGCACACAAATTAACCTGTTTCTGGTTTCAGTTCCTCACAGACTTGCACCTTCTCACCACAGGCAGAAAGGAGAGGCATGGAAGTTTTTCAGAAGGTGCAAGGGGGAGTTGCACCGTCCTTCCCTGTGCATCCAGGAGAGGAAATGCAGCAGGCTTTCAGAACCGCTTGCACCCTCCCTACCTCCTCGGGAGCAAAATCTCCAAGCGCAACACCTGGAAGAGGCACCTGAACACCTCTAAAAACTCACCGGAGGAGTGGGGAATTGGCCTTGCACTTTGTCACAGTTGTTTATCTGCAAGGCCACCGCCGGTGTCCCAGAGGGGCCGGACGCCCGCGCGCCGCTCGCCCCGGCAGCGCCCAAGCCCGCTCGCTGCGGCCTCGTGCTCCTCAGCACCCGCCTCCCTGCCCACGCAGCAGCTGCCCCGCACCCCGGGAGGAGCTCAGCAGCCTCAGGACACGCTCAGTGTCCCCCTCCAGCCCCCTGCTCCTCTCACAGGAGCTTTCACGAGGGCAGGGCAAGCAGAGCTTGTTTCAGACTTAATATCCTGTCATTTGACCCCTCTCTGAGACAGATTTTCGACGTGTTTCGCTACCTGAAGATGCAGACAAGAAAAAGGGGTTTTTAGGAGCCCAAAGCCTGCATCCCCAGGCACAGCAGAGGGATGTTCTTCAGCAGCTGCTGCTTCAGGAGATGCGCCGCAGTCTGCTCTGTGCAACGCAGCCGGTAACACCGCGCGACAGGGGCAGGCCGGGAAGGCTGGGCCAGCAACAGCGCACGCAGCACAGCTGCGGATTGCAGGGCTGGCAGCGAGCTGCTGCAGAGGGGTCACACAAGGTGCCCAGGGAGGGGACCGGGGTTGGTTTGCCCTGCTGATGTTCGGCACTGCGTGCACCGGGGATGCTGCCGGAGGAGCGCGTGAGCCCTGTAAAAGGAATCTCCCTTGCAAAACCATTTCAGTTGGAAGAGTTGCGTAAAGATGAGCACCTTAGCCCCGGGCTTTGGAAATCTGGCTTTGAATCCTTGTGCTTCCACAGGTCAAGTGTGACTCCGGGAAGCCGCAGTGGCCTCTTGCAGAACTGGGGCTCTGCTGTGAGGTTAAACGCACTGCAGACATTGCACGCTGAGGTCAGCGCCTGTCTCTAGTCATTCATGGCGATAACCCGGATTAGGAGTTTTCAGTCTAACTCCTCTTGCGAAACACTCTCTCCACACACAGGCAAACAGGCAAACAAGCATCAGGTTGAAATAAGGGCTGCTCTCAGCGTTCCTTCCAGCTCCCGCTGAGCTAGCTGGACAGGAGACAACTCCAAGGTGATCAGAGAAGGGCCACCCAAGTACACCAGCCTGGACACACAAACTACTCAGCTGCCCCTTTGTGCCAAGCACTGATGTGACAGGAGGGGGAAGAGCATCCCCCACGAAACACCAGCTCCCTTTGCACAAAGGGGATGCCAGTAAGGCCCCCTTTCCAGGCCTTCCCAAGCACACAGGAGCTCACTTTGCACGTACCAGGCTGTGGCATGGACAGCATCACTCCTTGGACTGAGATAAATGGTCTTTACCATGAGCTAAACTGGCTCTGCTAAATGAGGATTTTTTTTTTGTCTCACCTGTTGCGTCCGTATCTTGTTTCTTGGCTGCAACAAGGTCACGCTGGGGAGCACCTCGGGCAGCCTCCTTGAGCGGCGTGCAAGTGAGCGGCTGAAAGGTCGGATCGATTTCCAGGATCAGCTGGTTGAGACTTTCTATTGATATATCCAAGGTAGGAGACATCAGGGGAGCATCAGGATCCTGGCCGGCGTCCCCCTCCTTCGGCCGACAAGGGACACCGGCTCTCTCCAAAGAGGCGCCCTGCTGCCCATTCCCTTGGGCGCGGGGGGCCGCGTGCTCGCAGGCGGGGCGGCTCCCGGGCCGCGCTCCGTTGGGAAGCGGAGGGGCCGACGCTCGTGCCGCGGTGGCCGGCTCAGCCCAGCCGTCCGCGGAGTAGTAGGCGAAGGGGGCGCGCAGGGCCGAGCAGCCCGCGCAGCCGGCCGCGCGCAGCCTCGCGCTCTCCTCCTGCGACGCGACGCACACGGTCTGCCCGACCCGCAGCACGTGGCTCGGTATGACCTGCGACATGTTCTCCTTTCTGGTTTTGACAGTTTAGAGTCCAAAGGAAACCTCCTCCGCTCCGTCTTTAGGATACGCTGGCCACGCGCCTTCCGCTCCCAGGGACCTCAGGCCCTTTCTTCAATCCAGCAGCTCAAATAGAAGAATCTAAAGAATGCAGAGAGAGGAATGGTTATAGAGGCAGCTCCGATTGCTGCAGAGAGTCTGCAAGGAAGGGGGTTTGGAGTGCAAGCCTGGAACCCAGCACGTAAGGAAAGGAGCCATTCTGGATTTTCTTTTCCACTCAACTCCAGCCTTCTACTCCCAGTGTCACTGAGCATTTGGCAAGCATGAGGGGGATTAATCCTCAACAGGCTGCAAAGGTTTGTCTATATCCTGTGCGGATCCCCAGGTGTAATGCATGCAAACAGCCGGCTGCACTTAATAAAACATTTGTCCCTTCCTGCAGCAGCCTGGAATGAGTGACTCCTTTACTCAGCTATCGCAGATTGATTAAGCATCGAGTCAGTGGATTAGGATGGAGACACGGAGGGCGGGCGCCTGCGTCACGTCTGCCCGGCGGTGACTAACGGGTGCTGGGACGGGCTGCCGGGCTCTCCGCGGTTATACAACCTGCACGGACCTGTCCGCTGCCCAGGCAGAAGGACACAGGGGACACGGGGACGCCGGGAGAGGAGGGAGCTGCTCTTGGCTCCGCAGCGTTCCTGGGATGCAGAACGGGCTCAGAACGGGTCCCGCTCTTCCAGGGCGGCTGCTGCACCGTGGCGCGGGCAGAAGGGCAGTGTGATGCGAAATACGGAGCCCTTCTTAAACAAAAAAGGCAGAATCACAAAGCACAAACTAGATGGAGGAAATCTGGATTTTCCCACAGGAGAAGTCCCTGGCTGCAGCGAGCGCCCCCAGGACAAGGCAGCTTTTAATCTACGTAGGTGCAGGCGCAGCGCGCCCGAGCAGCAGCACGCCCGGCTTCCGCCCTGCCCCGAGGTCTCGATCTTCCTCACGTCTGATGCTGCCAGAATTAACCCCACACCTCATCACTCCTCCTCAGTTAAAGCAAGTTCACAAACAGACTCCGAGCAGGATTTGAGACTTGGTTGCAGCTTTTCTGCTAGGAAGAGTCGGGCACAGCACTTTGTACCCACACGGCTGCTGGACCCCAGCATGGGCAGCCCCAGGACGAGGGCTGCCCACGGGCATCAGGGCTGCTCAGGAGCAGTCAGCAAAAGCAGCAGCCTCGGGCATGGGCTGCAGATTGGGAGCCAGGATCCCCTTTACCACGGGCAAGGAAGCAGCGCATCCAGGGGCGATGCCCTTCGCTCCAGAAAGCCACTACTCGGCTGGAAATTGGGCTTCCTAATGTCTGGAAACAGACTCCTGAACAGAAAAAACCCTAAAACAAAGGACCAAAGGGATCATAGCTGAGCTGGAGCATCCTGTAGGATGCTGCGCATGGATGCAGCAGTTTTGGCTGGGCTGGAGCCTGGAGGATCCCTGGAGCAGCAGGGCTCCCAGTAACGCCCGCGGGCTGCCTGCCCTGCCCTGAACCCGCCAGGCCCAGCCACGTGGAGCTGAGTCCCACATGCCCCGTGTGTGCAAAGCCCCTCTGCATGGCTCCCCCCGGCTCCAGGGGTCTCCGCAGGGATAAAGCACGTGCTGGAGGCCACAGCCTCAACCCCCCCATGCTGATTACGCTGCCTCCCGGTTTTCCTTGGAGCCAGGATGCTCTGGCGCAGTTCCTCGCAGCTCCAAGCCACACGCCAGGACACGGACCTGGTGCCCGAGCAGAGGGCCAGGAGCAGCGAGGCTGTGGCCGCTAACAACCTGAAACGCAAACCCCGGGCGCCTTCCGCAACCACCCGCCGCGAAGGGACGGAGATGCCAGGACCCAGGGCTCCGTGAGCTCCTCACACCCCTCCAGCCCAGGGAGGCCGCTCGTCGCCGGAGTCACAAGGCCGTCCCCACGGTCACGGTGTGTTTTGCCAGCACAGCTCCGGGAGCAGCGGCATCACACAGCAAACGGGGGGCAGTTCCCCCTGCCAGTCTCCATGTGCCGTATTTAAGCAGTAGGTTGAAGACTGCAGCACGAGGGAAGCATCTCCCAAACTTCCCAGGGCAGAGGCAGGACGGAGCCGCTGCAGACCCTGCAGGAGCGCCCTGTGGGGCGCTCATCTCCCGCAGATGGGAGGGCAAGGAAGGCAATTGCTAACAAAATAAAACCCGGAGATCACTAAGGAAAGTCCAAACCGTAGCCTCAGCAATGAGCAAACCACATCCTTGCTAGAGCCCCCCAGGCAGAGCCACCAGCCCCAGGGCTCTCCTCAAGGCACCGGGGCTGCTCAGGCAGGAACCACCGCGTCTCGGTGCGGCTGAGACCTGCGGCGGACCCCTCGCAAGGCACAAGAACAGTCATCAGCCAAATGCAAAGCAGGAGAAAGACGTGATGGAAGAGAGAAACAGATACAGCTCAGAAACAGCAACGGCATGGAAGACTGAAGGAAAAAGAATAAAGGCTTGGAAAAGCACTGGGAAGGCGAGCACGGCCATTACAGCAGCTCTCTGCAGGTACCTGGGCTGCAGTTGTTCCAGCTCACAGCTCCTGCAGCAGCACCTTGATCTTGCAAAACCCGTGCGCGGGTGACTCCGTGCAAGGAGCGGGTGCTCCGGGAGCCTGGATTTAAGGGGATCGCAGTCCCTCCCACGTGGGCCGAGCCCCGCACGCAGCCGTCCCCTGCTCCGCACAGGGTGCGGCCCCGCTCAGCCAGGTGTGGCGGGACACGGAAGAGCGGCCGCGCTGGGGGGGACGGGCCCCGCAGGGGCAGGAGAGGCTCGTGCAGCTCCCGCCACCTCCAACGCACAGGTCAGGACTCCAATATCCTCCTAGAGGAGATGTGGGAGATGGGACCGCTTGCAGTCGCTCCAGGACATGGGATAGATCTGCTGTCCTAGGTCAGGAGGAACATCTTGAGCTTCCAGCTTAGCCCTTCATCACCACCTCTGTGGCAAAGGTGGTGGCCATGAGACTGGCCTAATTGAGAGCAAAGGGAAAAAACAGCCTCCCAGCACATCAAGTTGAAGGGCAGCAATAAATGTCTAGGGCTGCACAGGCCAGATGGGAGATGAACACATTTATCCCCACCCTGGGGACAGTTCTGTGACTTGGGCATTGCAGGGAACAAATAAAAACTTTAAGGTAACTGTGTCTCTAACTCCTGCTCGCACAGAGTCCAGCCCAGAGCAGTCTGCCTGGCTCCTGCATGTAGCACGGCTGCAGCGGAAGATAAGTAATCCCAAACAAGCCTTTGAATTGCTGTGCACTTTTCCTCAAGGTTTTCGTTGCAGTTTGAGTAGGCAAAGCCACACCCTCCTTCAAAAATCATATATATCTGAAATACCCTTCCTTCAGGGAGCTGCCTACTCTGCTGCCCAGAATTGCTTTTGGTTTATTGCAACGTTGCTCCACTGTTAAGTGACTCTTTGAAATGTCCGATTTTATCAGGAAATCCACCCCATAAACTGCCTTCCTTGTAATGCCTTGATCTCCCTTTACAACCTCCCCAATGTTTTATTTGCTATGAGCCGTTGGTTGTTTCACCTTCCTTTACATCCCTAGGCAAACAGCGTTTCACCACAGGCTTCACCACTGGGACATAACTGCCACCACAGCCCCTTGTCTTCTGCAGCAGCCATGGGGTCATCACTTTAGTGAGCAACCTGCAGCACCTTCCTCTCCTTGGGCTGGTAAAACTCACTGCTAAGGAAATGCTCAAGAAGCAGCACTTATAAGCAGCTAGAGGACACTTGTTATCACTGCTGCAAGCACATCAGCACTAAGTGCATCCAGCTGAAGGCAGGGAACAGGAGACTCATTGGGTAACGACCTGGGTTAAGTCCCTCAAGCCGAGTGGTTTATTCAGTGTTATCGTTCAGAAGGAGTTTGCACCTAGTTTCATCCCAGGGGCCTCACCAGCTAAGAGCTACTTCATGCCTGGTTTGAAAGCAGGGGGCAGTCAGACCATCCTGGGCTGGCATCGCAAACGGGGGCAGCTGCCATCACCCTGACACCTATTTCTCAGCAATAAATAAATAAATGCAAAGATGTCTGGCGTTCTTTTAACACCCTGTGCAGTTTGCTCACGGCTTTAAGTGGCCTCTCTGTCCCAGAGTGATGCAATTCTTTTTCAGTGGGTATTGAACTGTTACTGCTATTGGCACTTTTACAGCCAAACTGAAATCCTGGGTTGCTTTTCCTCTGCTGCTTTCAGTCCGCAGCGGAGGCACTCGCGACTCGGTGCTTTTCCGTTTCCATTGTGTAAGGCGCTCCGAGATGTCCTGGAGGGGCCAGTTGCTATAGAGAAAGGCTTGTTTGCTGCCGTCCTTCCAAACTCCTCCCCGGGCTCCGCAGCAAACACACACGCAGCGATACTGCGAGACCCTCAGGAAAAAGAAAAAAAAACAAAACCCCAACATTTTCCTTTGGCTTTGACTGTGCTGGTTTTGCAGCGAAGCCAAGATATTCAGTGGCCCTTTCGCCAAGTCATTAGCTCTTCTTTGGACTCTGAGTGTGTGGGGAAGATTAACAGGAAAAAGTGAATGAGGTGGACAGAGGGCTTGTCACCACCCCAGGGTATTTTGCACCAGCCTTGCTGTGTCATTGAACACTCCTTTTGCTGCACAGGTGTAAGAATGGGTTTGTATTAGGACATTTTTATCCTTATTTCGACCTGGGTTATGCAGATTTTACTTGAGATGATTGGTATTCTAAGCAGGGATGGAGATGGAGAAGCACAAGCCAGCCTGTGTGTGTCCTTACGCTGAAAACCCTGCTGGGTCCTTTTCAATGTTCCCACCTTCAGGGTCCCAAGCAACATATTTTTATAAACACAGATGAGGAATCAGGAGGAGGAGGAGATGGCACCGGCACCTGTCGCACTACAGGGACAGGCACAGCCTCAGAATAGGATCCCTGGCCATGCGGAGAGGGGCCAGATGTGCAAAGGCTTCTTTGCAGAAGAGACCAACCTTCCCAGTGGAAGCAGGCTGGGAAAACAGGGAATGAAAAATTATTTCAATAACAAGCGAGACAGACAGATACACTCAGGCTCATGTAGGTTTTATAAATGTAGGGTTACTTCTTTCTGGAATTTGAACAAAATAAATATACAGATATCAATGAGCTGACTAAACATAAAAGAGCCTTTTGAGAGGAACAAATACCGGTTATGAATAAGACTTGGGAATGTTTCCCTGGAATGTGCACGTGCTAATGAGGAGGAAAGGTTAAAAAAACTCTCTGTTTGTCACTTGTGCTTAGGCCTGAAGATTTGCTGCTTGCCTAAGTGGAGGGAAGGACCCGGCAGCACTGAAGGACATGGGCTGGGGAGCAGGGAAGGTGCTGGGCTGACGTCAGGCCACGTGGCAGGGCTGGGGCAGGGAACCATCCTCCAGGATTGTCCAGAATCCTTCTTCTTTACCCTGAGAAGCCCCCAGCTGCATCCGTGGCAGAATCCTTGACGATCGTCTTCGTTACCTCCCTCCCTTTTCATTGCACACTAACGAAAACAGACCTGATTGTGCAACCCCAATTTCTCTGAGCACAGCCCTACCCAGGGCAGGTTTATAAAACACCAAATTAATTGGACAGCTGGAGAAAACCAGTGTCATTTCTGTGCTGGTGCTGCCCAAGCAAGCGTTGCTCTGCCCTGCAGCGGGTGCTGCGACCTCGTCCCTCTCACCCGGGGCTCTGCGAAACCTCTCAAACACCCCACGTCAGAAATACCCCTCTGAAAGCGCTTGGCTGGGCTTTGACGTGGTGGCAAAGTGCTGCAGTGCAGGGGACAGGGCTCCCCAGGTCCAGAACTGCCAGGCACGGCAGGACACCTCCGGACACAGCCAAGGACACGCGCAGTGCGGACGCCCCTTCCAGCGCGGGGACGCCTGGGCCCCTCGTCCACTGCCGCTCGCAGCACTGAGCCCAAGCGCGCGACACCTGCGTGTGTCTGCAGCGCCCACGGAGCGGCCCGGAGCTCTGGGCTCCTGCTGGGAACGTGCTGGGGTGCAACAGCCCTTTTCGGCCCTGTTCTGCCCTCAGACGTGCTGCAAGGGCCACGTGTCTTCTCCTGCGGAGACCTCGCTGCTCCCCGAGCCGCTGTCAGGTGAGTCACCCTTGTTCTTGGAACGGCAAAACACGTTTGCTCAGAGCCGTGACGAGGCCCTCCAGCTCCCCCGAGGGAACGTTAATCAGCCTCCGTTTATGGAAAAAAAAAGGACCTTTTGTTTTCCAGGCCTTCAAGATAAAATTTTGCAGGCTGCAAAGGGAGCCCCTGCGGAAGCGGCGCCCTGCCCGGGAGCCCCTGGGGTGCCGGCTCCGAGCGCGGACCGCGAGCGCGTGAGCCGAAGGCCCCGCTCGTCGTGGCGCGCGCCGGTCGGGCGTTGCTCGCATCCGCGCGCTCCCCGTGCGCCTGCACATGCGCGAGCGCTCCAGGGGTTCCTGATGGCCTCCTTCAAGGAATTACCTGTTTCTGGAGGGGGAGCACAGGGCAAACTCCCTCTGGTCCAGTCCCAGGTCACAATATAACCCTGCTGGCCCAGGATATGCACCTCTGGTCAGGGTTTGCTTTTCCCTGGCTGGGTAAATTAAAGCCTGAAAAGAGCACTGGGCAGCTCTCTGCACTGTGCATTTGCTACTTGCATTTTGCTCTCTAAACTGCAAAGTGTTGAGCCTGGATTTGTCCTTTCTCACTCAGCAAGCCCTTGTCCTGAGGTGGCTTTATGTGGCCAGGGAGCAAATGTCCCCACACTGCCGCGGTGACAGCGGCGTCCTGCTGCGCGGTACGTGATGCTCCGGCTGGCGGAGGACGTGGCAGGGCAGCCTGGGCCGTGCCTGCACGTAGCACCTGCCCACCAGCAGTTGGGATGGCAGCAGCCAAAATTTTCCTTAGAAGGCTCCGTCTAGGACCCACCCCGGATACACCCGTGAACAATCCTGCACTTATGCGAGCCGCCGAGTGAATCATGGAAGCAGACCGCGTGTCAGCTGGCTCTCCCCCAGAGACACATCCCGGGCCGTGCCAAACACCATCTTCTTGCCGCCCGTCGGCAGAGCCCTGCGCTGCTCCCGCGGCCGCCTCGGCCAGCTGAGTCACCGCAGCTCTCTTGAGCACCAACCGAAGCCGGCGCTCGCCGTGGTGGCCGGGGCGCCGCGATGCACCGTCACGCAGAGCCACGCGCGTGCGAGCGCCGGGCACGTGAGCACCGGGCACGCGAGCGGCGCGTTCCCCCGCGCGCCCGGTCATTCGCGCCGCGGGGCCTCCCCGCAGGAGCGTTGCTGCACACGCTGGTGGCATTGAGGGAGGAAAGGGGTTCACCTCCGAGCCGCAGTGGCGACAGCTTTCAGCTAAATCACGGGGAGTTTTCCTTCTGCACAGCAAGAGGTTTGCCTGCTGTGTCACGGAGGGTGGAAAAAAAAAGGACATTAAACCCAGAGCTTCCCACTCAGCTCACCACTGGACCATCCTTCCTCCCGGAGAGCTGCATTTTAAACTAGTGCTGCCTCTTCCCTCCTTCAGGAAGGACATTGCTGCAACCCCAGGGTAAGGGAACTGAAACAGCTTTTGTTCTTCAAGTTGGCGTCTTCGTTATCAGGGTGAAGCCAACAAGAACAATTCCTTTCCACACTTTCTTTTCCCCTCTATAATCAGTGTTGTTTGCTCATGCTGCAATGCCCCAAGCCACTAACTGATAGGGATTGGCAGTTCAAGGAAATTGCACCCATATTTGCTCAACGGAAAAACCTGCAAGCCCCAGTGTGATGAGGGTAGGGAGAGGATTCTGGGCACAGCCAACCATGCTAATTACTGCTCTTACTGCTAATAGCAGGGGGGAGTGCGAATGAGCCAAGTGACAGCACAGGGAAGGGAAAGGAGCCTTGGAAGAGCAGCCGATCAGGCACTTTTCCCAGCAGCCCTTCCCAAACACCCGCGTCAGGAGCATGGGGATGTTCACCGCGCGGAGCCGTGCTCTGCTCGTGCACGAGGGGCTCAAGTGCTACCTGGCAAGAGCTTCTCCCCTCGCTTCCCTTGCGGCTGTGGGGCTGGACGAGGCGCTTGCAGGGCTGCAGTTTGCAGCCCCCATGGGCTTCTCTGCTCTGCGCGTTGCAGGGGAGCGGGGACAGCGACACCGCGCTCTGTCTTGCTGGAGCCCTGCAGCAGCCGCTTGTCACAGTACGTGGAGCCTGTGGGAGGCTGTTCACAGCCACCGCGCGGGGACAGCAGGGCCACATGCTCCGCGTGTCCCGCACCGCCGCCCTGGCCTTCCCGCTGCCGCGTTCCCAGGGTCCGGCCGTTGTGCTCCAGGAGGGACCCTGCCCAGGCTGGGCTCTGCACAATGCCCCTTCTCAAAGCAAAAGAGGTACCTCTTCCACCCTGCTCCGCCAGCCGCAGTGCGAGTGCCCAAGCCCGCTGGGACCGGCGGGACAAGGAGGCGCCGCGGCTCCGCTCTGCGAGCAGGGCAGGAGCGCGCGCTGGTCGGTGCGGAGCCGCCGCCGCTCCCGGCTCGCGCTGCGCTCTCCGGAGGCTGCAGCCGCCAGCACGGCCAGCACAACAACACCTCTCAGCAGCGCTAAATTCACTCGAAGGATAAAGAGAAGGGAGCTGCTAATGGACTCTAATGGAGTCGTGGTGATTCTCCGGGGAGGGAGACGAGCTGTCTTGAAGAGGGGAAGAGCAGTGAGCGGATCACTAGCACTTCCACAGTTGTTCTTGCTGTCGCTCCCAGACGTCCCCTGGGGTCACAGCTTCAACAAATTATAACGGAGGAACATTTGCAATTCCAGGCATGACCACAGAGGGAAGGAAATTCAGCTGCCAGTGCCACCAGCCTGGAGACCTTGGGCATCCCCTGTTGTGCCTTCCCGGTAGCATCGGCTGCCTGCTCCATCCGCTGCTGGACTCGCTGCTGGAGGTGGCTCCTGGCTGCAGGGGACCCGACCCGCCTGTCGGGCCCAGCACATGCTGCTCTCTGGTGTTTTTGTTTTTGCTGTTAGGAATTTTCAGTGCTTTTCTCATGACAGTGATGAAAATGTGTTATGGGAAAACAAACCGAACCAAAAAGAGATGTTCAACATTGGCAAACACAAGACGGTTTGCCTCTAGTTTTGCTTGTTTCTTTGCGTGTTTGTGAGTTAGCACTTGCTTGTCCCTGTTTTCTCCCTCCTCCAGCCCAGCACCGCGAAGCAACCCAGGACGCTACTGCTCACCAGCCCCACTACAAGGGAAGGATCGGCTCCTAGCCCTGGGCAAGAAACCACTCCAAACCACTGCGCCCTTTTAGTGCACTGAACGCAGGTCATGGCCTATTTGTTTGCTTATTTTAATAACAGAAAAGTTACATTACTATTTCCTTTCCTATTAACGCAAGTGCTGCAATTCTGTGGCAACAAAACTGACAATGAATGAGCTCATAACATTTGAAACACACGCAGTTCTCAGCCCTGAACACACTTCCAGGCGTTATCTCAGACCTCCTTCTCTCCTCCTGCAACACATTTACAGCTTGGCTTGCTGTCTGTAACACAGGCTTGACTGCGGCTCTCATTTCAGTTGTGCTTTGAGGTCCTCAGATGGAAGGTACCAGAGAAACATAAAACACGGCCTCCTTCCTTTGTTTTCTGGCTAGGCTTTCCTGCTGCGCTGCTCCGTGGCCATAGACAGGGCATGGGGGGGGTGGCATTTATATGGTGCAATCTGTGTTTAAACGAGAAGACACCAACTGCTGCCAAGAATGTGTTGTTTCTGGATTTCTTGGGCATTATCTAACTCCTTGCAGCAGCACCAGGAGAGAAGGTTCTAATAAAGTTGGCTCTGGACATATGAGGATGTTCAAGCATCAAATTGAGCTTCTAGACCCTTTAAAAAAACAATGAAGTGCACCAAGCTGTTCCATTTAAACCAGAACATGACACACAGCTCCGAGAAAGACTTAGAAACTTTGTGGAAAATAATCCTGGAAGGAGAACACACGAAGGGCCAAGCAGGGCCGATCTCTACGGCACACAGCACCTTTCTGCGGCGCTCAGCTTCCCAGCCGAGCTATTCCACAATGCTGGGCTGATTTCCTTTGCCCTTTGTACTCGTTTTAGGTCTACCGCAGGTTCAGGGGTGCAAGAAATGACAGTCTCGTGTTGCCCTCCAGTGGACAGGAGCTCGCAAAACACACGTGCATCAGCGCAGCGTGGCCTGGCAGGTTGGGCAGTGAGGCACAGGGCTGAGTGCGGCTCCGCAGGCTCCTTGCATCAGCTGCTGCAGCTTAGGAGTCACCCTTCCCACCCGCTCAAGCCAGACAAGCCTGTAATTTCCTGCTGGTGCTTCACATGTGGTTAACTGCGGCTAACCTGCCCCTACCAAGCACAGATGCTGATGTTTTAGATGGAGGACAGGGATACTGTACCACTCCTGAGATTAGCCAGTACATGCAAAGGCTAAATATTGTGCAGAATGGCAGCCTGGTTTGCTCCTGGACTGCCGCAGGCACCTCCGCATGCACAGCTCACAAAAGCATCCTTTCCCAGTTTGAATTTCCAAACAGAAGACCCATTCTATAAAGCTTTTTTGTACATTTCTTTTTCAAGCATTTGCTAGGGAGGGAGCAGGCGAGGACCCTGCAGCTCTAGGACAGTCACATTTATCAGAGTTTTGCATTTATCAGTGCTTTCCTCTGACTGCACAAGGACTAACTTGTACAAACTAGGTGCAATTCTAGGTAATCAGGTGCAATTCTTCCTGCTGACGCTTCCCTCAGCACTGTCAAAGCTCAACTTAGCTTCGCTTTGACATAGCAGGTCTTACGAGTGTCTTTTTTCTTACTGCCATCTCCTGCATTTGCTCAGTGACAAGGAGCTGGTAAATTCAATCCTCTTTGGCAGCCCTGCCTACTAAAGCGCTGATCACTACGACCTGCTGTGGAGATAACTACGTTACTACAAATTACATTACAACAAATCCAACATGGTGCTATCGAGCACAGCCCTCCCAGCTGGGCCTGGCAGAGGCAGAGCCAACGGCGGCTCCAGCCTCAGGGAGGGCAGCACACGCCCCCTGCACCCCCTTCTGCTCTTTAAATGCTCCTTTGAGCCCATTTTAAACAACTCCCTCCTCCTGCACCCCCTGCGCCCCACAACACCCAAAGGTTTGAACACAGCGCGGCCATCATGGCTGACGGGGCCCCACGGGGAGGGCCTGGGCCTGCTCAGGCAACACTGAGAGACCTCAGGACGAGCACAGGGCCCCTCACGCCAGTTGACGGGGGCCGTTTTGGGGTTAGTCCTGCAGCCCTCGACCCTCCCCCGCTCACCTACCGGCTACGGCCGCCCTGCCCGCCGGACTCGCCCTTTATAGGCTCGCGCCCTCCCCTCCCCGCGGAGCGTTCCAACGCCGGGGGAGCGCCCGCCGCCCTCTCCCCACTGTCCACATGCCAAGGGCTGGCGCGGCTCCCCCGCCTCCCGCGCGTGGTGACGCCCGGTCACGTGGGGCCGGCAGGGGGCTCCGCGGCGGCGGGCGGTGGAGGGCGAGAGGGCCTGCGCGTGCGCGCGAGGACGGGCTTGGGCACGTGGGGCGCGCGTGCTCACGGGCTGTCACATGCGCGCAGGCGCATCGAGAGGGACGCAGAGGCGCACGCGCAGGGTGGGTCACATGCGTCCCCATGAGCTTACGGGGGGACCCCCCTCCTTCCTGTGCGCATGCGCGGTGCTCTCCCCGCCCCGCGGGCGCCAGGGTGGGAGCGGCGCCATGATGGTGAGGCTGCAAAATGGCTGCCGGGGAGCCAAGGTGGTTCTGTGGCCTGTGCTAAGGAGGCTGTGAGGCCTGGGGGGCCCTTGTCCTAAGGCCCTGGTGGCTCTGGTACCTGGAGCTCTGTGTCTGGGGCCTTGGTGTCAGAACTGTGGGGGAGTTGGGCTGGTGAAGCCCTGGGGTGGGGCCTGCAGCAGCTCTGTGGCCCGGTCAGGTCTAGGGTTGGGTGTTGCAAGCGTTTGGTCCTGAGGTGATGGCCTAGCCCTGGGCAGCACATGGAGAAGATACTTTGGTGACTTATGTACTGCTCTGAGAGCTGAGCCCAGTTCCTGGCTTTCCTCCAGGCTTCCTACGTGAGTATCAGCAGCTGCAAATGGTGCTCTTGCTTCCCTTCTACACTGCTTGTTTTGGCTACCCAGGCTGCAAGGTCTTTGAGATATGCCCTGTCTCCTGCTGTATGGGGGGACCATGACATTGAAAGGGTGGCTGAAAGAGAACAACAACAGCAGTCTGAATTCTTCTCTAAGTGTAACCCTTGAACGGTTTATCAGTGTTAAATGTTCTGATATTGGTGGTGGGAGGCCAAAGTGGGTGCTAGTTTTGCATTCAGCTCTTAAAAAATACTCTTTGTGGAGATGGTTTTCAAAGAGTTTGTATCGTGGGTTAACCTGCTTCTCTCTGCTCCCTGGTGTGTGTCCCCCTCCTGACATCCTCTGTGTGCACGTGCTCGTGTACTGCTGCTGAATTGCCCTTGAGCGCTGGGCTCCTGGCAGCCACTTGGCTCCTGACTCACTTCACTAAGGCAAAGCCAAGCTCCTGTGGAATTTGCAGACTTGTAAATGGGAAAGGTTAGGCATATTTTTGTGTCTGGTCGCTGTTGGCTTAAATCAAGCGAAATCCGTCAGCTGCTTCCCACAGCAGAAATGGTATTAAATTGCATAGCTGGATTTTCTTTCCTTCTGCCTTTTATTGGAAATGGGATTGAAATTTGCTGTTCTTGCAGTACTGACAGTGTAATGTGTCACTTGGAAGGGCTACACTGAGTCTAGTAAGCTTGAGCCACTAATCGTGTGAGATGCTGTGATGGGAATGTAATGGGAGGACGATGTTGATCAGATATTAATGGGATTTCAACCTGCTTGGTGGTGCTTGGCGTGGTGTCCTTGGAGCTGTGGATTTGCAAGCTCTTCCCAGAAAAGCAATGAGAAACCTTGCTCCATGTAGCACAGCAGTCTCTTGACTGCCTGTAGGGTGTTTATTTTTGTCATTAACAAGCAAGCATGTGTTTCTGTTGTATCCAGCTACTTCCACAACTGCCTACTGGGAATTTTAAATTATTTTTATTATTTTATATTTCATTTGTGTCTGGAGGCTCCCTTGTGCTAGGCTCTGTACAAACAGAGTCTCTTTCCCACTGAGTTTACAATCTATGCAGACAATGGATGAGAGAAATTAAGTGTCAATGGCCCCATTTTATAGCATGGGAATTGAGACCTGCTGTTCCTCAGCTTTCCGTCTAAGATCCTGCAGGGAGTGCGTAGGCAAGCTGGGAAAGGAACCAGAGCTCACAAGTCCCCATCTTGTCTGTAGGAACAGCTTGGTGCAGAAACAAGCTACTCTGTTTATTACAGTATTGCTAATTTTTCCTTTTTTTTGGTCATCTTGGACATCTTTTAGAAAATGGCAGCAGTTTCTTGCAGCTTGTATGAATCCTGGTTCTTAGTAGCCTTTGGAAACTGTTTTGCAAAACATCTTCTAAGGCTGAGAAGGGATTACTGATTCGTTATCTGTTGTGCACACACGCTTTGGTTTGTGTGGGAAGAAGCGGCTTGGCAGCATCTTGTAGAACAAAATATTGAAGTGTTTTTGTAGGGGGGTGTGGGGAAACTTTCCTTGATAACAGATTTTATGTCACTATATATATTTTTTTTAATGTTTAGGTGGGTGGAGTGTGGGCTGTATCCCTTTCAGGTAAAAGCTGTCTGCATAGGTGGAGCAGTCTTGGTTGTTTTTGTTCTTTCTGCAGAAAGCCACAAAGAAAGGACTTCTTTTCTATGCAAACAGGGGAAAGAGGCATTACCAGGGCCAGCCCACATGGAGTTGGGGAGGTTTCACTTTGCAGTGAACATGTTTGAAGGAGAGAGAGGCAGTCAATTCTGCTGCCAGTTATGTTTTAGAGTCCCAGGTTGCACCGTTCTGGTTTCTTGAACCGTGAAGCCCCTTCATGGGCAGAAGGGCTGGCACATGGCAGGGCTGGTTCTGGAATGGAGTGCTAGAAATGGGCGCATGGAGGAATTGAAAGGGGCATTTGCCACAGTGTTATCCATTAAAAATAGCATATGAAGTTAAAAAAAACCCCCTTATGAATCTTGAAAGAGCATGGAAATGCAGTCTAGTTCTGTAAGTTTTGGTGCCTTTTTTTTTTTTTTTTTTTTTTTGGCTCTAGCACCTAGGAACTGCTATGTAACAAATGCCAATGGTTTGTTAACATGTTAAACTAGAATGAGGCCTCATGAGGAAAGACCTGCTTTTAGAATGCTCCCTCTACAAACAGGGACTTCAGTTTGTACTGTTCACTCACTCTTTGAAGTCAAAACCTGCTTTTTGCAATTGTCTGAAAAATCTGAAACCCATCACTTGGGGAAAAAAAAAAAAAACTGCTTTCAGTGGAAAATTGCTTCCAGTGCCAGTAAGTTCTTAAGCAGCTGTAGTGCAGTTTCCTGCAGGTTATTTAGTGGTAAGACATGACTGAAAAAGACCATTTATATTTTTTCAAAGTTGTTTAGGAAATTTGGGTACAAAATTAATGGAGGATGATGCGTAGAAAGTCTCACTTTTATGGAAAGATTTGAGAAAGATAATCAGATTTAGCATTTAAAGTGGGTTATTGAAAATACATGGGAAGGGTATTGGCACTCTGACTTGGGTAAAATAAACTGAAGCAAAGCGGTTCTGAAAGAAATTTTCAGTATATTTAGATTAAACCAAACTAAAATGATTCATAATTTTAGCAGCAAGTGTCTCTGATAGGATTTATCTAATAATTTTTTGAGCCCATATCTTTGGTTAATGAGGCAGATTTTCCTGCGTGCTCTCCTGGGGTCCGTGGCTGCCCAGGGAGCAGAGGACTGTGTGGCTGGAGCGTTTCTTAGCATTTCCCACATGGTGTCAGCATCTCTCAAAGAGCCAGCTGCTGTTGCCGTCTTTGCTTGATGATTTACCCAGGCCTTAACAGAGAGCTCAGATTTTTTTGGAAATCTTCTGTGGAGAATATGCCTTTCCCATTTCCTGTTTTACTGAAAGCAAGAGGTGGGGGGAGCTGCTCAACGGGAAGGATGTGGAGGAGATGATGCCCAGGCACTTCTGAAAATCGGCGCTATCTCAAGTCCGTGTTGGTGGTTAGAGCTGTATGATCGCAGCTCCAGGGGAACTGTGGCCTTGTCCTGTATGTGTTGTAGGTCACGTGAGTCCGGCAGTGTCGGGCTCCCTATCTCTTTAGGCATTATGTTCTAGGCCTGGGAGGAAGCTGCCAGTACGTGGAGTATGTTGTTGTGAGAGTGCCTTCTGCCTGTCTTTGCAGGTATTCTATGTATTTCTTTACAAATTTCAAATGGCTTTCCCTTGCAGGAAGGAGAAGGAAGTATCTTCATCTCGGTTGCTGGTCACTGCAGCAGTCTTTGCCACACTGATGAACTCGATGCATGTGTGCAGGCCTCAGGGAGAGACTCCTTTTGTATTACTGAGAATAAAGAGAATTAATTTCCAAGCCTCAATGTTACTTTTTGGCAAGGAGATGCCTCCCTCCTTCCTCAGATCTGCAAGGCACGGACAGCTGTTAGAACCGTTAGGCATTTTGAGACCTTTTTCTGTCATTTTGAAGCATGCTGCAGAGAAACAGTCTCCCATCTGGCTTCTGGCTCCCTGCACCTCCCATCTCTGCTAAACTGCTCCTGTAGTGTTGGCACGTGAGGGGTTGCTTGTCTGTGGGTGGGTGTGGAGTCATACCAGAAGCTGTTGAGAGTAAAGACATTTGAATGAATCTTGTAGGTACCCTAGCTATTTTCTAGGCTGGCTGCAGTGCCACCTAGATGGAAGCCACATCTTTGTGCCTTGTGATAACTTACCTCTATTTGTGGTGGGGTCACCAAGTTTGAGCTGTGTTGCTGCCTGTGACCCTTTGAGAACATGGGAAAAAAACTGCCTCCCTGAGCGTGTTAACCTCTTCAAAGCAGTCTTGTGCAACTCCCACTGAAGCAAAGGGCTGAGCTGTGGAGCGGCAATTGCTGCTGGCTGTGTTAGTCATCCAGAAACACTGTTTTGCCTCCCCCCCTGCCTGCCCTGGCACAAGGGTAGAGATTCTTTCTCAATGCTTGGTGTGGCTGAAAGTTAGAAAAAAACATGTTATCTTCACAGGAATCAGCCAACTCTTCCCTGAAAACACAAGCTTTTGTTTGTGCAGTCCTGCTGGTGAGATTTAGTAGTGCTGAATTTTGCTGCAATAGTCCCTGGAGTCTGAAACCAGTTTTTCAGCGAGACATGCAAACATAAACACCCGTGTGTTCGCACCTCCTTCCTCCTAAACGTTTGCATATAGATGGGTGGTTACTGGATAATAAGATGCAGAGTGCTGTGTATCCTATAGAAGTCTGCAAAGTTGCTCAGACTGCTGTCTTAGTTACATAAACTGGAGAGAGCAGAGAGAGGCCTTGGCACACACCAGTCACCATTTTTGGCGCTGCTATAGGGAACAGAGGGAAAAGCTTATCTTTAATTGAAATTGGTAAACTGGCATGTCTGAACTGCATTTCTAAGCAAAAGGAAGATCTCCTTGGTCAGGATCTGTGGAATTAAGCACTAGTATCATGGACAGGTGTGGGTTTCTTGAGTATCCGACTTGATGCCTTTATTTACAGAAAGTTAGGTAAGAAAATGGGTTGCCTTTGGCTGTGTGGAACACGTAAAAGCATTGGTATTTGTTGGAAACACCATCCTGAAAGTCTCAGGAAAAGGCACTATGAGACTGTGGTTTTGCTTTTTACTACAAAGTTGATTAAGGCCTTTCAAGAGCACTTTTTTCCTTCTCCGTAGCTGTTGGGGGTTCTTGGTATTTTGATTCTAACATATAAACCAGGACTGTGTCCCAGAAGAGCACAGCTTTTCAGCCTAGTGTCAGCCTTCGAGACAGGAACAGACTATGGAGGAAGAAGTGTCTTAGTTGTCGTCCTGTTAATGCTTGGGACTTATATGCTTTGGGATTTTGACTTGTTTCTCTCCTGTTCTAAGGTGATACAGGGACTATTTGTGAAAGTTTCTGATGGTTTCAGTGGATTTTGTACCAAGTTATAAAGGTGGAGTAAGAGAGTAAAAGAGGAAAGCACTAGAATCAATGAGAGAAGCTCTCATTTTGATGAAAGATGATGTATGCAGGCTGAATCCTGGATGACTTATTGAGCACTGCTGCACTGTGAGTGTTGAGACTTTTCCTTTCATGTAGGAGACTTTAAACATCAGAGTCTGCCTTCTGTTTCCAGAAACTTCCCAGTCAAGCACATAACCACTCTTTTCTGTTTCACAAAACGTTTCTTTGCTGACAAATAAATTTATGGAAAGTAAGTAGCTGCTCGCTATCTTATTTTAGACAATTGAATTAAAAAACAAAGCAGCAAGAAGGGAAGTTAAGAGTTTCAGTTCCTGCAAACTGCAGATTTGCATGGGTTTAGCAATGACAAATATGAGATCATACCTAGATTGGCCATGCATCTGCCATACATTTAATAAAGGTGAACTGAAAGTCTGCATACTTGTCCAAACTTGCATAAATGTTTGTAACGAGCTGCAGCACTGACAGTTTTTCGTTTAATATGAAAAAGATTTGACTCTTCTTGATTCATAATCTTAGACCTGTGAAGAACTAGGGTCTTATTAAAAGGTGACAGTGAAAAATAGCTTTATATTCAGCTTGAAATTAAGTTAACCTGCTGCTGCTCAGAATGGAGCACACTGAGGACTTGCAATCTCTGTAAAATCTAAGTACACTAGATCTGCTTTTTCTTTTCAACAAGAAGGCAGGAAGGTTCCTGTATGCAGTAATAGCTAGGAACTCCTATTACTCATATGCAAAGTAATGTGTTTTTATCTCTGTTTTAATGTTCAAGGTAGAGGCTTGTCTTGGGTTACTGAGTAGCAGAGCTAGGGGTAGAACCCACTTTTCCCATTGCTTGTCTTAGGTTTTGACCATTGCATGGCATTGAGCTGCTTTTGTCTTTTTGTGGTAAAAACTGCGAAAAAACACAAAAACATTTAAATATGGAAAAACTGAAGCTGCCTTGACCATACCCCCTTTGAGTAGAATGGCTCAATGCTGCTCTGGGAGTTCCTGCCAGCACAAGGGGCATTCCCGCAGGGAAAGGCTTGGTAGTGAGGAGCTATTGCTGGCTAATATTTTTTTTTTTTTCTCTAGTCAGAAAACTTGTTCTCTTCATCTTCCACCTCTCTTTCCTACCTTCTTGTACTGGGCGTTTTGCTGTTAACAGAGTTCCCCTCAAGGAATGAACTGACCGTTTGGGGCAGTGAGCCCAAAAACTCAAAAACAAAGTTGTTTCTTTGTCGTGTGACTTTGGTTTTTGTGGTCATCCGTGTGCTAAACTAGAAGGTTGTTCTGCTCTTCTTGTCTCTACAGAGCAAGCTGTCGTCACATCAGGAGCTATAAGGAGGGTAAGAAAGCCTGCCTGGGGATTGTGCTGCTATCATTAAATGCAGCGTGATGCTGTTAGAGAATCTGTTTTTTCCTCCCGATATATTAATTGCACGTTCTGGCCCTGTCTCCTGTGACAGCAGCAGGACCTGAGCTGGTCCTGCCTTACTCTACACATCAAGAGTGTTTGATTTTCAGTTTGGTCAGGTCCCTTGATTTATTCACTCTGAGGTCATGCAGCTGCTGGTGCTGGTTGGGCTGCTGCTGTCTGAGCTGATTTACGTTTCCCCAGAACCACCCTAGGGTGGCTGAGCTGGAAGGGGAGAAATCTCCTGGTGTAACAAATGCTGTGACAAAATGAAGGCCCTGTCACTTTGGAGGAGATTGATTCCTCTGTGGGAGGTGGCCACCTGGGCTGGGGGGAGATGGGGGGGAGATGGCTGCCATGGAATGAGTTCTCCCCTGAGATATGACACCTCCGCCCTGAGAACAGGAGGCTGGCTTCTTTTTTCAAGTAAAAGAAGATATGGGGAAAGGAAACTGTAGCTCACTGTTAGTTATTCTGATTATTGTGGAGTGCCACCACCCTTCCTTTGCACCCACGTGCATTATATTTAGTTTTTTTTTTTTTTTTTTTTTGACTGACTTAACTCCAGCTCATTTTTTCTTAGGGTGACAAGGACTTCTGCAGCTGCCCAGGTGGCACATCAGAAACCACGGACATGTGCAGAAGCTTCACTTTGCCACTATATTGATGGGTTCATTCAGCAGTCCTGCAAACGTCCTGGCAGGAGGAGAGTCTGGGCAGCACGAGCGGGGAGAGGAGAAGCCGCTGCCTACATTGGTGCCGCTGCGTTCGTGAGGCCTAACTCCAGTTTACCCACCAATCCGTTTTGTCTATAGAGCTGCCGAACTGCAGCTTAATACGTGTTTATAACAAGCACATATACAGAGGTGAAAAACAGAAAGGGAGAGAGAGAACTTCTTAGCAGTGATCCTTTATCTAGAGCAATGCGGTGGTTTCTGCTAGTTCCTAAAATGACTCGGAGAAGGGATTGAGGGCCCTCCTGCTTTCGGTGTAGTGTATCGCAGAGCAACGGCCCCATTCTGTGACAAGGATTTTAATTGACTAAAGATTTTAAATGGAATTTGGTTCCAGTCCCCAGTGAACTGTAAAAAGAAATTTATCTTCCTCTATTTTGCTGGTGGGATATTAAACTGAGTTAAATTTGTCCTGGAAATGTGCCTGTTTTCAGTAACAGACTCTGCATGGTTCAGCTGGGATAGTTATTTTATCTGGAGGTGTGAGTTTTAGGTGCTTGGTGGCCTGGGTCCTACCAGTTTGAATCAGAGTTGTACATTGGAACCTGTGCTGCTTTAAATTCCAGAATTTTCCTGAATGCAAACTTGGTTTACAGTTTTCTGAGAAGCGTAGGGAGCTTGTTAAATGAATATGGCAGCTTTTGGCAAAGCTGGGATTGTTCTGTATGCTGTAGCTCAGAGCTCCTGTTCAGCAGACTGCATCTATTGCACAAATGAGCTGCGTGGACTTCAGAGCAGTTGAGCCTTCTGACCTAGTTGTGGTAAGTGAGATCTAATGTTTATTCAGAGAGTTTTGGTTTTAGACTTTTATTTTCTCCAGCAGCATTGTGGTGCTGTGGTCTTGATGCTCTTCATCACTGCTTGAACCTCTGGTCCGGATGCTGAAACCAGTCTAGTACTTTCTCTCTAGGGAGAAACTGGCACACATAGTGTGAAAGCAGAAATGATCCTTATTGCCTTGGTACTCAAACCTAAAGTATGTGTTTGTCATGTCTTCTGGTGTAGCCCAAGATTCCTTTTCTTGATTCCAGGGTGCTCAGAATGTGGCTCATGGCCTTTATTTATTTGTTACAGACAAACAAAAGGCCTTTTTCTGGTTTATTTTAGCAGCCCAGGAGAAAGTGGCAAAATAGTTTATTTTCACGGGATTTAGGTCCATCTTTTCTCTGGTGTAAGGGGAAGCCTTGCATCGTGTTGCTTTGAAAGGAATGGTTCCACATCAGCAAAACATGTGCTTTATGTAAGATTTTTATCTACTTACTTTAAATCTATTTTTGGGTCAGATTTTTGTATCTTGGACTTGACAAGAGCATAAGCTGTCTTAAAAATGATGCACTTATTTGCTATGTTTTTGCTGGTGGGTTCCAAACATGCTCTGGTGATACGGTGTATCAGAGTGCGGAGTTAGCTCAGACTCTGCGAGTACAAAGCGTTCCTGGAAAACACTTCAAACTGCTGTTATTGGTAACGTAAGTTCCCCTCACAAAACACTTGTGCTCTTTGCTAGTGTGAAGCGAGTCCTCTATCACAATCAAGTTCACCTTCGTTCACAACCAGTTTGTGTTCTGTGACTGTGTAACCTGCACCCTTGTAGTGCGATGTGTGCAGCTGAATATTTTCTACAATATTACTGGCTTTTGAGAATATGTCACTTCCACTGATAGAATTAAAGATGTGGAACTGAGCACCTCTCATGTTTTTGGTTTGTTACGCTGGTGTTGCATGATAGGGGTATTTTACAAAGTGTTCTCTGCTTGCTTATTACTGAACTATAGTGAAGTTAAGATGACTACATTTGCAGTTTAGGTGAGCTTTTAATACAGGATATTGACCATCCCTGTGTTTTGAGCCATAAATTAACCACAGAGGTCAGGAAGATGTTAATCATGTCCTGCTGGCCTGGCTGAGGTGCAGAGCTGGATTAGATAGAGAGCTTGTCTGAACTATCGTGGTGGCGGCTACACTTCCGTTACACGAAGATGCTCTGGCCTTGAGAGTTATGGTCAATGCCTCCCACTATGAACAGTTTGCACAGTCATGTATTTTCATTACCTTTTTTTTTTTTTTTTTTAATTAAAGTGAACAATAAAATGTTACAGTACAATTTTTTTTCATGTAAACATAGATAGGAAGCCATCAGTATGTCCATAACTGGAGCAGCGTTAAGGCAATTGTGTTAAGGGTTAGAGTAAAGAAAAATACTACTACTGTAAATTCACTGACCTGTTTACTGTATAATTCATCAACAGATAACGAAAAAATATTTTTAATTAGGATATTTTGCATGTTTTTCTCTTTTCTGCAGGGCAATACTGATATGAAGCTGGATTTAGCAACATACATCCTCTTGACAGGACTAGAAGGATATGAGGCGAACTGTTAGAATGTGTGCAAGCTATATCTTATGGAGAAAATGCAAGGTGGGGAGAAAAAGTATTTTTTTTTTTTTTTTTTAATTGTTACAATTTATTTTCTAGAAATAGCAACACAGAGTCAATTCTGAGGCTTCAGTGAGGAATCTCAAGTTTAGGAGCTTGATTAAATCATTTTAATGTTGACTGAAGTAACTGACAAGTTTATTTTGTCCTTTAATATTTTGCTTTGAGACGGGCTTTCACTTTGAAGTCACCACTGTCTTGTTTAGGAGGGACTAATGCTTTTACATCATCTAACTTCTCCAGATGAGTAGTAGAAGGCCTCATACTAATTTCCAGTCACACTTTTTTTCCAAGTATCTAAGCCCTGTGCTTTAGTATCTCATTCTTATATAAGCAGCTGCTTTATTTTTTCCTGTGAATAATATATCTAGTTGATAAAGACCTAAGGCATTCTCAGGTTGCGGAGGGAGTTTTTATCAGACAAGATATAAGTACAATTGCATGTTTGTGTGAAGCAGATTTCCTTATTGGAATGAGTTAGGTGAATGATTTTTGCATGAAAATGTTTAGTTAAAACAGTCTATTTTCAGTGCACATCTGTGTACACTTTTTTTTATGAAAAGCAGCTTTGCATACCTGATTATTCATTAAAAATATTGTTACTGATTGATAAAACGAAAAAGAGTCTGTATTATAGGTATTCCTGACTCTTGCTAAGTTCTCATTAGCTGTGTGTCTTATCTGAGTAGGGACTATAGGAGCAAAGCAAGAATAAATGACTATTCTGTGTCAGTCTTAACTCCCCATTTCATGACAAAGCAGCAGCATTTATTTTATGTTACATTAGCATTATAAAATAACATGCTTTAAACAATTGGATAGTATCATTCAACGCAGACAAGTAATGCAGAGCAAAATTTTCTTCCTCACTTTTAGCTCATGGCAAGATCTCCCTCTGTGGAAGGGGAAGGCAGAGCTGGGAGCTGTGTGCTGGGCTGCTTCATAGCTTATCTGGGGGGCTGCGCTTGGCCCGGAGCACCTGGCAGGCTGGGTCAGTGCAGCGGGCATCGCTCCTGTGCATGGGGTGCAGTGGAGTTACATGCAACACTGGCAGTAAGGCTGATGCTCTTTGGAGCTCAGTTCTGAAACAGGCTGTTGTGTTGCACAAATGTCTTGTTGCCTTATTGTTTGTTCAAAGAACTTCCATTTTGACCATTTCTCACTGCACCTAGGGAAGACTAAAATAAAGGTCCAATGGTGTAGTAAGTTTTACGCCCCACAGTCTCCCCACCCCTGCTTAAGTATTAGTCATGGCTTTATTGAAGTCTCTGCGTCTGTGGGAACATAGGAGAGCAATGTTTGTGGCTTGAAATGTGCCGGCCTTCAGCTCAGTGAACGCCTGCCTAGAGAACTGCTCTCACGGTGAGAAAGTGGTAGTTGTTTCTGTCTCCATGGCTGCAGAAAACCTCTTGCTCTCCCGGCAGGCAGAGAGCTGCCAGAGGCGCTCTTGGCTCAGACAGCCGAGTTCCTTGAGAAGCTTGAAGAGATCGTTGCGGAATTTGACGCCAATGAAAGCGTAAAGGAAAGGATTGAGGCAGCAGCGGAAGCAGGCCAGAGTGTAGGTCACGTCGTCTGCCACGTCAAGCTTCTTGCTCTCCTCGCATGAGCTGGTATGGTTGAAAGCTGAGATGGTCTTGGCCAGCATGACCCCATTGTAGGGCAGCTGGAAGACGAGGAAGACTATTACCACAGCAATGATGACCTTAATAGCTTTATTCTTCTCAAAGTTGCGAGCCTGGAGTAATGTTTTGATAATGATGAGGTAGCAGACAGACATGACGAGTAGGGGAAATAAGAAGCCAAAAACCATTTGGGACACCTTGATGCCAGTGCTGAATGTCTGCAAGTCAGTAGCGATGATGGAGCAACGCGGGTGGCTGTCTGAGTTATTTACGCCACTGTGAACCAGCTCGGGGATGGAGAGGATGAAGGCAAGGAGCCAGATGAGGATGCACGTGACCTTGCTAATGAAGATCATCCGGGGCCGGAAACGGTGGGCGGAGGCAGCCTGAACAATAGCGAAGTACCTGTCTATACTGATGGACAGGAGAAGCAGCATCCCACTGAAGAAGCTCATCTTGCAGATGCAATAGACGGCTTTGCAGGCAAACTCCCCAAAAAGCCAGTGCATGGCTGCACTCGTGGCCCAGAAGGGGAGGGTCAGCAGGAAGAGAATGTCTGCCAAGGCCAGATTCAGCAGATAGATGTCTGTCATGGTCTTGAGCCTCTTAAAGTAGATGTAGGTCAGCATCACAAGCCCATTCCCCAGCAGGCCGATGAAGCAGATGAGAGAATACATGGCAGGGAGGAAGGCAGCACGGAAGTTACGGACCTCCTCTTTCTCGCACAGGGTCTCGAACAGAGTGTAATCGATGGTGGTGTTAGGATCATAGTCATCAGTGACATTGTTCCCAGTGCAGAACTAGAACCAGGAAGAAAGAAAAATGCATTGAGATGGATATTCTGGGTGCACAACCTTTTCCCTCCTATGAGTTGTTCTAGGATGTGGACTGCAGTTGGCATGAAGCCAAGCAGGAGCGCCTAACCAACAAAAGGCAGAAAAGTCCCAGGGAATTTCCAAGCATTTCTGCATGCAGGCTTTTGCCCTAAGTATGAAGGATTAGGGGTTCCGAGTGGGAATTAGTGCTTAGCCCAAGTGACACCTGCAAACTTTCAGCAAATAAACGAATTTTTGAGAATGTTTCAGGACCCAAATGCAGCTGTATAAACACAGCCAATTGTCACATAAATTAGGAAGAAAATAATGCTTCCTTCAATGTTCCCCTCTTCACAAGGAACAATATTTGCTCTTGACTGATTATACTCAGTAGGCAATTTATAATTTTATTTTTGTCCTTCCTCCCAGCTCACTCCTGTTCTTCATGTGAACTTTCCAGTAGTGAAAGAACTAAGGGTGGATGTAACTGTTGTGTTTGTAGCCAACAGCAACCTGGCACTGCGAGTCCTCCTGGCTGCTTTGCTCACTTGCAGTGAAGAACAAGTGTGTAGAGCAGCAGCAAACCCAGCCGTGTGAGCAGAGCGCTCTGTGGGAACGCAAAGCCAGGGCCTCCTGTGGCTTTTTCTCCTCTGCTAGGTAGAGGTGTCAATGAAGCGCTTACGAAATGCAGTGACTGTAGTAGGAAATTGTGACAGTGCTGACAGGGACGAGCTGCTGGTATCTCATTCAGGCCCCTGATTTAAGCTCCGATTAATCTTGTTTTATCTTCCTACACTGCCATAATCTCTGGGGCAGAGTGAGCTTGTGGTGTGTGCACCCTGCTTTCCTGTGACTTCTTAGTCTCCAGTGCCCTTTCCCCATTGCCTAGAGATGAAAGGTTTCCTCTGGATGTCTCTGCCTGCTATCGCTGAGCATCTCAGCCTGCCCGAGCTGGAGCACACGCTTGGCTTTCACCACATCCTGCGCACTACCTGGAGGCAAGCCGCCAGCAGTGAAAGGGAAGAGTGGCTGCCCGCCTCCCCGAGCGCGCGAGGAGGCCGAGCCGCGGGCCGGGGGCTGGTTGGGGCTCTTCTGTGGTTGCAGGAGGGCCAGGCACAAGGTTCAGAAGCAGGTCACAGCAAGGCTTGGTACTTTGGGTTCTCTTCCCAGCTTTAGGTTTATTCAGACGGGCAGGAGGAGGAAGATGAACATAGCATTCAAGGCAACTGAGCTCTTCCTCTTTACGCATTTCAGTTCTTCATTGCTAACCTCAGTTAAACTGCAGAGGCCAAAGCACTTTGACCAGATCTTTCCTAAAAGAATAACCCAGGTTTTCCCATGTATTCAGGAAATGATGCTGTTGTGTTTTTCCTGAAAATCTTAATTTAAGTAGCAGAATGGCACTTAAGGATATCCTGAAATCCCAGTCTGTAACTGTCTTTTTCTTTCTGTTTTTGTTCTGTGTGGTTTTTTTCCCCCCCTCTCTGGCTTTTAGCACTGCTCTCTGTTTTCTCATCATCCACCTCCATGCATGACTGGATTCTTGGTGTGAGAAGCAGCATCCCCCACGAATCTCTCCAGCACTGTAGGCAGCTGCTTTTGGTCTGTCAAAGTTTCTAAAATCTCTGTTTACTCACAAAGCAAATACAGCTACATTTCAACCACATTGTTTTTAACATCTTACCTGAAAAATTAGAGGAAGGCTGAAAACAATGGTAAACTTTATCCACTTGCCTAGAGAAAAAGGAGACACTGTGTTACTGTTAGCAGTTAAGCAGAGGTTTTCATGTGATGTCCCTTCTGAAAATGTAGCTAAGTTTTAAATGAGCAGTACTGTGCAGCAGTAACACACCCCATCATGGTGTTCTCAACACTGTTAAGCTCCTCTTGGCTGGTTAAACAAACTCAAGATGCTATGGGGCTACCCAGAGTAATGTGACAGGTTACTGTCAGAGCATGGACTCCGTCTGAGGAGCCTAGTGCCTCCAGGCTCGTAAGGAAAGTTAACCCTTGCAACCATTCTTATTTTTGTAGTCCATCAGCCTGTGTCTTGCTTGGGGCTGTGAGTGTAGCACACTCAATGCATGTAAAAACAGCTGTGTGTGCAACAATCTTGGCCCAGCTGTTCCCTGACAGTGTGGTAACTGGACTGCAGAACAGGAAAGCTCTGCTCCCCACAGGATATGCGCAACTGAAGCTGACTGGAATTTATTATACAGCTCTAAATGTCAGGGCTGGCTTCAGCTGTCTTTGGATGTGGAGATATGGGATGCTGACAGCTGGGAGGAAAAATTAAATTTGGAGCCAGATGTGATAATGTTGAGAGCAATCTCAGACAAACAGCTCTTCCTGTGGTTAGCAGAGGCAGAGAGGCCAGTGAAAGCTTTTTCTTCCTGCTATTTAAAGCACGTATCAGCATTTACATCATGCAGATCGAATTGAAACTTTCTTGCTTGAGTTAGGTGTGCTGGCAACTCAGAGAAAGCCCTTGCTGCCTCCTGCTTCAGTGTTAAGCCTGTTAGTTCATAGTTTTGACTGATTGTTTTGCCCCTCTTGGCTCAACAGTCCGTTGTAAAAAACTCTGTTCTGGATAACTGCTTGGTATTTATTTCTTTGCAGAATTCCTTTGCGCCCTTCCCTGCTCTGCTGCTGTATTACACTGGACCGAAAAGATTATTTGCCTCAATTTCAGGTAACTGTCATTCTTGCTGCTTTATCTCTAGTAAGATCTGCTTTAAGTTGCCTGCTATAGCGTTGTTAATAATAGAAGCTGTTATCTTGGCATCTGTGCTCAGAGTTACTCATATATCTGTGAATGGTGATGTGAAGGTAGAAGGTCTTCAGCTGCATATGAAAATCTGCACACGTTGTTCCCTAGAGCCTTTACATGAGCTGCCCGCAATGTCTCTTAGAAGTTTGAGTCTTCCCTATGTTTCCATCTTTTATCCTGCCTCGTGAAGGTGGGTGCTTAGTTACCTTCCTACCCCTCACATTCTCCGAATCCTCCTGTACACATGTAATCATGTGCCACTAGTGAGGGTCACAGTAAGGAGCAGGGTGTGCCAAGGTATCTTGAACAAGATTATCCTTGATGGGACTTGGCTAAATGCTTATCTGTATTTTCTGCCTGCCCAATGCCTTTTGCTTAGCGCAGTCCCAGGCTGCAGGAAGAAGCTTAGCGAGCACCTGCTTGAGCCGTCTCTCCCTCCAAGCTGCTTGTCCGAGTTATGCACGTCACAAAGGAAACGCACTGAAACCCCAAACCACCTAAACCTACTGGGTGAATTTAAGGAAGCCAGGCATGTTACTGCCTTCCCTACTGGGGCACTGGCATGGGGACCCTGACCCTGCAAAGAAACCCTGGGGCCCTTAATTTTCTGTTACACCTTTCTAATAGCCCGGTGTCCTAAGGGCTTTTGTAGTTCGTGCATCTGTCTACATAGAGTAACTGCAGCGGGTTACTGCAACAGTTACCTGGTAACTGTTACCTTTGCTGGCCACTCTTAACCATGTTTGGCAGATGCTGAGCTCTCAAAGGTAATTAAGTTCTTCCAAGTTTTATAAAATGGTGGAGGCAGAGAAGAATGCTGCACTATCAGTCCAACTGGGAAGAGAGACCAGCATAAATCTTGGTCTATCATTGCATTGCTAACAGAGCTATTTTTTTTTTAATTATCTCTTCCAAAGGACACAGCCACGGTGCCTCCTAGTGCCAGAGCAATGCACCAGCATGGTGCTTTAGGGAGCGCTGCACTAAGAGCATCATTTTGCTCTGAGCTTTCTTTACATCTCCCCTTCTCCTCACTGAACCAGAGCAGCCTGAGTGCAAAGCCTTGGTTTGGGTTTCTTTTTCCAAGCCTTGGCTTGGGTTTCTTTTTGTTTTTCCTTTTTTTTTTTTTTTTTTTCATTCTCTAAACACATGATGGAGTGATTAACAAAACAGGACTGATAAGAGTGACTCAACTAATGATCCTGAAACAGTTCAGCTAAGTATCCTTCCTTTGAAGAGTTTCACCAATTGGCTGTGCTTTTTAATATTTTCTTTGTTGCTATTTCAGAAGTCTTAAATGTCACATAACTTTCAGTATAAGAAATCTTCCCCTGTTCCCCCCCTCAGCTTACGCATTTGCAAGTGCATAACTAGAGGGGCTGGGCAACCGCAAGGTCCTTCCTCCCTCCTGCCGAGCAAGTCCCTGTGTCACCAGTTCTGGGCAGGCTGGACTGAACGTGCTTCTCCCTGCCCTGTGCTTAGGCCAGGGCCGTGGGGGAGGGAAGAGCCTCTCAGATAGGCTGAGAGAGGAAATGAGACACACTCTGGAGTTTAATAGACAATTTCTTTTTCTTTTTAGCTTTTTTTTAAGCCTGTGACAGTTCTTAGCTCTAGGTATTTTCCTAAAGTTTTGTTCCTCAAAATATTAAGAAAAACTCCCCCCTCAAAAGTCCCCACAAACTGTAGAACTGGCAGCCTTACTTAAAAAAAGCCCCATTACAGTGAACGGATCAAGACATCCTCCAAAGGCCTATTTAATCCTCCCTTTCTCCAACTGGTCACAGCCGGGCTTGCTCCTAGCCTCAGGAGTGCTGTCCTGGTAAGGGTTGTTGGGACAGCATCCGGTCATGTTTGAAAATCTGTCCCCCGCCCCTTACCCAGAACAAGCACATAGGGTGGGATTCATCTTAACTTTAGCCCTTGACACCTGATTCTTTAGGCTCACTTGATAGTGAAGGGAAAAACAGATATGTAAGGCACAGTTCACCTGTCTGGGGTGAATGTCTGAAATGGAATTCATTTTGTGCTATGTCAGAAGGGTAAATATTAAGTTTGGGCAGATAAATCCTATACAGTTTCTATCACTTCAGCAGCAGGAACTGATCTCAAGCAAGATAAAAGCAGCAGCAGTCCAAGCGAGCCCTGCAGGTATGCCCAGAATCCTGCGGAGTGAATCCTGGGCTTTATTCCTCACAAGGATCCTGCTCCTGCTCCGCAGGCTGCTGCTTCCCTGCATGCATGGGGCTCTGAACCCACAGGAGCAGCCAGGCACCTCTGTGCTGATGCTGAGGAATGCACAGAGTGAGCAGCAGGGAGCTGCATCCACTGGATTCATGTTCTCTGGAATATTTTGATATATTGGCAGAGTTAAGCAAACCTGCTCTGGCTGAATCCTCAGGGTGATGTTTTTTTCATGTTGGTCAAAATTGTGAAACACAAGTTTGAATCTCAGCACCTTAGCAGGTCTTTTTCTAGTGAGTAACGTACTGTGTAGATCGTTACTCATGTACCAGTTTCTGGTGCCTCCACCGTCAGTAGGCTTTTGGGGAAAGCAACAGCTATTTCTGAGAAGAATTAATCATATTTAAATAATATTGTGACTTTTGGCTGTTAGCAGCTCAGTGCCTGTTCTTCTCCACCCCCAACTTTGTCCCCCTGCCTTTCCCCCCCACACCTCCCCCCCACAGCTAGTAGAGGAAGGAACCCCTCATTTCAGGAGTGAAAAGGCCCAGTGAAGGTAAGTCATAGTTTTGTTTCATGCATTCATAGATCTGTGTTACAGAAGAAAGTTGATAATTATTTTTCTCCACCCCTTTAAGGAAATTGTGGATCAAAAGGCGAGATAAGCAGATTAAAAATCATTCTTAAAGGAGCTGATCATGCATTTCCTATATTGTTATAGAAAAACAAAAAACACACAATCATGCTGTGCATTTGCTTCAGATGTTTTCACATTCCTAGAACTGTTTTGAAATATTCTGCTGAATTTCAGTAGTAGGTCAAAAAGCAGGAATATCCTATTCTTGTTGTGAGGGTCTATTTCTTTCTCTCTCTCTCTCTCCTTTTTTTTTTTTTTTTTTTCTCTATCATAATTGACCTTTGCTAGTTAACCAAAACATAAAACTCTCCTCAAAAATAACAGTCATCTCCCCCCAAATACAGAATACCTTAAAATAAATGAACAACAACGAAGCAACCAGATGATGCTGCATGGGTTAAGTGTTTAAATTAATCACAAAGATTAATCTGTGGTGAATAGATCCAGCTGAATTATGAGATGTTTTTGTTTGGGTGCAGCTTCTCCTTCAGGACTTTGCTAAGCCATTGATTGATAGAAGCAGTGAAGACGCAAACATGAGAAGACTCTGTCCATTCTCCATGTTGTGTCCTATGGGACCCAGTACATCCATCTCTGTCTTCTAATCCTGATATTCTTGTTCCTTTAACCCTTGTGAAGACTCTTCTCAGCAGAACATGCCAGGGATGGTTCTTCATGCATAACATGGTGGTTTTAAGACTTCTACAGACCAGGGCAGAGCTGGGACCTCAGCACCTTTGTGCACATGGTGAATCCCCCTCTCACACTGAGCAGGAGGGTTCTCCTGCTCCTGCCTTCTCCACTTGCTTTTCCCTACTGTCACTTCAGAGGTTGGGTGGCCCTGAGCTCCCACTTTCTAATTCAGGAATCACTGCTGACTTCCCAGGAGGAGGAAGCCCTACCTGGAGAGCCAAGAGCATTGCCATAACGTGAGCTGATGCTGGCTGCTGCAGCACTGGGAATACCCAAGGGAGCCCAATACAATCCCAGTAAAGTCAAAGCTTTGATTTAAAGAATATCATAGAGAAAAGGTAGAAGCAACCCCCATGCCACTGCTTGCAAAGCTCAATTTGTTACTACCAGGGCCTGACTTTACCAGAATGAACTTGTTGGCCAGTGCCCCATCACGCTCAGTCTTATTACAGCTTTGACCACACTCTCAGTCATAGAGAGGTATCAGTTTATTATGAGCTCTGTTCGTAAACTAATTCAGCCTCCTGAGTTGCTTCATTTTTTCGTCTTCCCTGTACCCCCTCATTCACTGGAATTTCATTTTTCAAATATTTGAGCAAAAAGTTAATAAAACAAGTCAAAAAGAATAAACTGTCTTAGCGAAAAATAAGAGAGTCCATCTTATCCATCGCATCTCAGACCCACAGTACCATTCCCTCCTACAGCCTTCCACCTACTCAAGCTGCAGAGCACTACATGTGAAAAAACAATAAGTGACTAAAGAAAGCATGAAACTTTCTACAAGAAGCAGAAACAAGCTGTGAGTTTTATGCCTCCTGGGCTAATGGGATGTCATGCACCACAGAACAGACAATTCTCTTGTGCAACAGACTGTTCTTTGCAGACTTCTTGATGATGGGTAATGGAAATACAGATCCAGGTGGAATGCAGTAGTGAGAAAATGCAAAATTAATTTTTGCTAAGGTTCAAGGTTTTATGGCTGCAAAGCAGATACTCATGAACAGAAACATTTTGAAACTATGAATGATACAGGAAGAGTTCATTTGCTTTGGGACAAAAGAGTTCTTTGAAGTCTGCTCTGCAAATGTATTTTTTTTTGTGTTTCTGATTTTTTTTTTTAGTTTGAAAAACAAAATAAAAAATGATCACTTTGCTTAGACTTTTTAAAAATAATAAATATGAGGATGATGGAAAAATTTTATTCTACATCATTTAAATACTCTATTAAAATAAAGTCTGTTGCATTCCTGTGTCATTCAACGTGAATTTGGGCATTATCCTTATTATTAGAGCTGAAGAGAGAGGCAGAAGCTGCAGAGTGCCTACTCACCACTGTCCATGGTCTTGTTTCAAGCAGTACTGAAATCACGAGACTAGCGAGAGCATCGTACGTTCCAGCGCAGCCTCCCTGCACTGTGGCTCCTGCACGGACGCTTGGGGAGGCTCTGCATTTTATACTTCCTGCACCTCTATAAGAGGCTCACGACATGCCCTGGCGTCGCTGACATTTACTAGACCCTCCTCTTTCTCCTCGTGCTTTCACCGGTACAGGAAAGCTGTGCTATGTGCCCCAGCCTCTTCAAAGCACTCAGCGTGCTCAGGTTCTTCCTCAGCATGAGGCTGAAGTCGAAACCACACACGCTTG
The DNA here is from genome assembly GCA_013398735.1 of Nothocercus julius. NCBI lineage: Eukaryota > Metazoa > Chordata > Aves > Tinamiformes > Tinamidae > Nothocercus > Nothocercus julius. Next base: position 123,841 of record VZSV01000311.1, read on the forward strand.
TGTACTCCGAGGACACAGTAACTGAAGCGAGTTCTGCTTTTGCACTGACACAGGAAAATTGTGATTTTGGTAAAGGGACAAGAGGAAAGACTCTTCTGTTATTTCTGCTTCTCACAGTAGATGCTACTGGGTACTCTTTGTTCCTGAGTTGACACTACTTCAATATAAAGCTTGTATTGTAGCTGTCCAGCTTGGACAGCTGCCTTGCAGCTCACTGCTGTAGCAGCCAGGTGTAACAAGCATCAGCAGCTCCTTCTGCACCTTGTCTTTCACTCCTCCTTGTTGGGAGAATTCCTGCTGGAGGCTTTGATTCCAAACAGCCTTATTAAGGGCTGTTGCATACACGTGTACGTACTGTAGGAAGTTGCCTTTCTGCTGGGGATACTGCAAATGCTGTCATTGCCTATCAGCATACCTGTACAACCTGTGTTTTAGCACATTGACCTGTGCATATTCCTCTTATGGTATGGCAATACTGTTGCTGCAGCCTTGAGAGGTGAAAAATAAAGCATTACAGGAGAGATCTAAGATGGAGCTTAAAGCTCCTAACAGGCTCAGCGGTACCAAGCACGTTGGGGCTGCAGCTAGGCATGCAGGTGACCTGCTTAGGGTGTGAAGGGGGTTTAGCAGTTCAGGATGGACCCAAATCAGCCAGCTCACTGAGCAGAGAACTGCCAAAACTAGCTGGAAAGACCAGTCTCACAAGAGAATGAAATTTGGGCAATTTTGTGTTGATCGGAAAGCACCTAAAAAGACACTGTTCAGCCTCAGTGAATTCAAAACAAAGCAAATCCAGTATCTATGGTCACACCGATTCTTTTACAGAGAGGAAAAAGTGAGGATTGAAGGTTAAAGGATTTAGATCTAGGTTATGGTACAAACCAATTTAAAGATTATATATGTACTTACAATATTATATATATATATAAATAGATTATGTGTGAACACCCATCTGCAGTTTCAGACCCATCTTAAGCTTTGTGTCAGTCCAGTTTTCTCTTAAGTGCCTTCTCGCTGTCTAGCTCTGGGTAAGCCAGGGTCACTGCTGTCTTGATCCCATTCTGGAGTACTCAATGTGCCCTCCAGTCTGTGCCAAGGCAGCTCTGATGCTCGACTGGGTCCCCCACGTAACTCACCTAAGGCCGAGTTCTTCCCCTAGGCAGCTGCACTGAGCGCTAGGAATCAGGCCTGGAGACTATCAGTATTTTCATCTGGCTTCCCAGAAGGTGACCCACAAAGTTTCCTTAGCATTCCATAAGTACCTGTCACTAGGCTTTCGGTACTCTTGCTTCTGACCTGGCTCTGGGCAGGTGCATTTCACAGCTCTGTGGCTCTGTTGTTGTATTTGCTTTTTGTTGATCGATTCTCGAGGCAGGTACGCTACCTTGGAGAGTTTGAGTGTAACCGCTTCCGCGAGAAAGGGCTAGAGATCAAAGGCTTCTCTCAGGTATTGGCAGAATACTTAGAAATGGTGGGTGTAAAGTCTTCAAACAGTCATTGTGCTGTCTGTGGGGGTGGTGGGTAAAGATAGACACAAGCCCCTGATTTAACTCTCAATGCTTTTACAGTTCTCAGAAGAGAACCAGACTTTGTCTCTAAGTGAATATATCACCAAATCCATGGTGACTGAAGCCAAAAAACAATGAGAGGAAAGAAGCTTTGCAGATAGTTGCAAATACCCTGTGCATATTCACAAGTTTTAGCTTCAGAGTTTTGGTACATGCTAAATTGGGTGTTGTCAGAGCCTGCTCATTTAAGCAAATCATGTTCCTGAAAACACAGCTGAAAATTTTTAAAACAATGACTTCAATTGGTTTATGTTACGGAATATTCTTGTAGCAGTAGTGTTTCATACCTGGATAGCTCTAAAACATTTATTGAAGTTTTGTTTAATTTGGATGGCATATTTGCAGCCCATTGCAACTGTGCCATAATGACTCCATGTCTTCGACATATTCCCTTTCATACGTGCTTCTTGTGCACTATCTTTGAGCAACCATGAACATTCAGACATAATACACTCCTCAGCAGTGCCTGGCCTAATCATCACCTTGTGCTGTTTTCACAGGAGTATATGTTCTTTATCCTAAACTTCAAGTAAACTATATGAAAACATTCAATATAGAAACTGTCTGAATTCATGGGTATCTTGTTAGAAACTTGATTTATTATTTTGTTCCACTGCAAGAAAAGAAGAAGTCAGTGGTACAATTTGCCACCTGCACTGCAGTGTTAGAGCTACAATGAAATTATTCATCAATATTGCTTTTCAAAAGAAATGCAGTTCCCAATAAATTCCACAGGAAATTAGCTCAGAAAAAGATTTCCTTTTAGGCTGGTTCTACACAAACTGAAACACTGAATTTGCTGAACTGAATCGAAAGATGTTATTTTGAATTGATTTGACATTAAATTGCAGCTCATTCAGTGATGAAATGTCTCATGGTAATTTAGTTGATATATTTCACATCCTGGTCTATAAAATAGGACTTCCTGCAGTCCCTTCTTCAGCAAAGTCAGGGATATCACGGTGCCTCATGGCAGATGGTGCCTGGACAGCATGCACAGGCTGGATGGAGGAGCTGTGGTGTAATCTTACCAAGCAGAACTCAAGAGGCTCCACTGTACCTCGACAAGGTGCAACTTCGTTCTAAAAAGGCATGAAATAAGATGCTTTCATGTCCCCAAATCAAAGCTTTCCTGCATTTCCTATTAGTTTGGCATTAATGGAATTGAGATGTTAACAGAGATGTAAACATTCATCACTGGGTGCAAATTCCATCCAGCTTCACCTGGGTCCAGCTCAAACAGTGCTCAGTGGGCAGCATTGACAAATAGCTACAGGTGAACAAACCAAAATGACTATAGCCCAACTCCAGGCTGAGTATCTGCAGGAGGTTTTTCATAAAACTGAAGTAAAACATTACAGGCTAAGTTTGGATATTACAGGTGCCTTGCCAGCTTCTGATCTGTCTTCACTGCATCCTGCCACAGGAGAAGACAGCATGGAACACTAAAGGAAAACACCCCTCAACCCACTGCGTACCAGAGATGTTCTTGTTCTGTTGTTCATCTAGGCCATGGATGGATCCACGGATGGATTTTTCCCCTTTACCTGAGGAAGACCAGGGTCACGTAGACGGAAGCACTGGTGAGTTAAAGGGAACTCAAATGCCCACTTCCCAGTAGCTTCTCTTGCATCACGGTGAGATCACGATGTCTCTGTGCTGCTTTGCCAGGCAGACAAGCCCCAGTGCAAAGCTAAGGTCCCTGGAATCTCCCAGTTCTGCCTCCTGCCCACATAGCCTTCTCCATTCCAAAGCTACTGGGCTGGCATTTCAGAGACGCAGAGGGAAGCTTCCCCTGCTGAAGTCAGTAGGTTTACTCCTGGGAGGTCTTCAAGCAAACGAAATAGCAGAAGTGAAAACTGAAGTAAATTCCTGACATTAAGAGTGGTAGCGAGATGGGATTCATCAAGAACAGGGGGTCTTACAGGGCTGTAGGGGATTCCCTGAAAAAATCTTATGATTATGATCTCACTATGAGGCTATTAAAAGATTCTTACCACCCAACAGAGGAAGTAATCTGTACAGCAGAGTCGCTCGCTCGCCTCAAGAACGAACGGCTGCCCGTGGTCGCTGGCGTAAACGCTGCCCCTGTGCCCGCCACACCGTTGGTGTCACTGGGAATTCCCCTCTCTCCCTGCCTGCATCATGACAGGGATGGTGACTTTCTCCAAGTTCTCTTTTTCACAAAAAAAACACCGACAATTTGATCACAATTGCATCTGCTCTGTCCCAAAGCAGCTTCTTCAACCTGCTGTCCAAGAATGGAACTGTAACAAGGCAAATGGCACCCAAAGACTCAAGCGAGCAGGGCAGGCTGATGCTGGGAGCAGCGGGGAAGCTCACTGGGAGTTCCAGATGAGCAAAGCAGGAAAGTCTGAGCCACTGCCCCGGACTGCTGCTTGCTCTGGCTCTCTGAATGCTGTAGGTCAGGCCCTGGGGTTACAAATTAAGTGTCATGCTGCATCTCATTTCATGTTTGCGTTTTTCCTGGCACCCTTTCTGGTTCTCCCTCTCTGGAACAGGTGCCAGGATTTTAAAATGGATCTTTCAGCAAACTGAAAGTAGCTGTTCACAAAAAAAAAAAAATACATTTTTCGTAAGTAGCAAGTGAAGCTGTACATGATAGCTTAAACAAAGTAAGACAACAGCCAGATAACTGCAAAGCCACTTCAAAAGAAGAAAAAGAATAACACCACACACACACATAACCCTGAAAACAGTGAAAAAGAGTGTCAAAATGAAAGAAGGGAACTGAGAACAAAAACAGATAGACCTGAAAACAAGGATTCATCTTTCAAGCCTATAGTCTAATGGCTGATCTTGGTTTAGTTCTCTGTACAAATTCCACTGGAGAGAGATCTGCAGAATCCCCATCTCATTTCAGTCATCCAAGGCATTCCTAGGAGAGACTGCCGGTCTGGGAATCAAAGCACTTCGTTATTCAAAACTGCCATCAAGCGGTGTGAACCCCTTCAAGCCGTGAGCAGGCCGGCTGCCGTGGGTCTGTTCCGTGCCTGCCTCGGGCTGGAAGTGCCAATGACAGTTTGTTGAGGGCACCTCACCTCAGTTAGAAGTGACACCACGCACACCTTGGCAAGCTCAGCTTGTGACCAAGGTGAGCAAAGAGCGTGGAGCTGATTTGTAGCCTCTGTTGAGGTCACACCAGAGCCTGTTACAGCGTTCACACCTGCATTTCCTTCTCTGCCTTACAGCATGAGTCACTCTGAGAAGAGACAGCAAAGCTTGGAGTGCAGAACTCCCTGCTCTCCAATCTCTAACTGTTAGAAGAGCCGTTTCTGACGGCAATGGGCTCATTAACCCCTACATTTACGTGTCACATTTCCAGATGCAAAACGATCTGGCAACATCAGTACCATGTCTTTATGCAAGTCCTTAATTATGTATGTGAAGAACTACCCGGTAAAGAAGTTGCCGTCAGGCAACAGTAATAGATGGGAGATGGTTTCTGTGCAAGATGATCTCCAAGAGGATAACAAGAAAAGTTCTAGCTCACAGCAAGATCACAACTAAGTGAACAAAATAAGCCTTGGACTGATGAGCTTGCAGCCTCACATGCAAACAAGTGCCTTAAGTTACCAAACTGAGGTCTGATAAATGCAGTAGCCCTGATCTGCTGCTCAGAAAATGCTTTTTCTCAGCCAGGTGACTGGCATGGAGCAGCTATTTGGCTGCTAAATCCTAACGAGGCCCAGCACGGTGGTTTTTAATGTAGTACAGTTAAGCAATGACAGACCCAGGTTGTTTCTGACAGACTCTTCTACCCACAAGTGTGAACTCCACAATGCTGCTCGAGCTAAACCATGAGTGCATGGTGGCTCTTCTGCTGCAAGAACCTGTTTTTCTTCTGCAGAGAAGACAGTTTGTGGTATAAAACATCGGCAGCAGCTTTCAGGTGTTTATCATTTGCACTCAGGAAAACTATTACTGTCATTAACTTTGCACTTTGGATTTTCTACATACAGGAATACACTGGTAAGTTAACCTGCATGAACTAAAGTGGATTAAGACCCCAGAAAGACAATCATGTTCCAAATTAAAGTGACCGTAATTTAATTTTAATTCACACCACTGGATGTTAAGTTAGTTTAACTATAAGTTACTTCTGTTGGCTAATTGAATTGGCTGTGGCACAACTTCTTAAGGGTCATGTCCATTATCTAAAAGCAAAATGGAACTTATGTGTGTGGGAAAGCATAGTTGTACTTAAAATTGGAGACAAGATACATTCTAGACTAATGTTTTTAATGGAGCTTTTTCTACATTCAGGCCACCCAAACCTTTTGGCTGATGCTTAGGAATGTTTCTCTCTTCATTTTGGTCACATTTCTCCAAGATAAGCTTTAAAAAAATCTAGTGCTTATCTTCAGATCTTTGTATTTTGTGCAGGGATGTGACTCCAGATGGGCTTTGTCTTATGGGCCAGAGCACGAAGACATTCAAACCTCCATCCACTAGAGCTTTCATGAGAACAGGTAGGAAAGGCTGAGCCCTCCCTTTGGCACTGTCCACCTAAAGCTTCAGCTCCAGTCCAGGAAGGCTTTTCTCTCTGCTTGCTTACAAGGTATCTTGTCTTTAGACCCCTTTCCTCAGTGCACACCTCGCTCTATGCACAAAGCTTTTCCTCTGTTTTAAGGGAAACATTTTTCATTACAGCTCTTTCTTGTTAGGCAATTGGAAAAAGAAAAGGAAAAGAAAGTCAGAGTCCAATTTCTTCTTGATGGTTTTCATTTTTATTTGCCATAATCGGTAGTAAGCAAGAAACCTGTAACTGCTACTCATAGTCATCAACAGGGCATGCAGTATATTCTGGCATCAGCACAACCAGCAGCCTTACAAGGTGAGGGGGTTAGATCCACAATCGGAACAACAGCAGTTGCAAGCCCCAGTCACAGTTGGAAAACAACAAGCGCTGCCCCGTGGGCGGTTACGGGCGCAGTCCTACCTGGCGCGGGTGGCTGCGCATTCGCCCCAGTCCGTCTCGCTGCCGAGAGGCGACAGGAGGCTTAGAGAGACGCCTGGCGGCTGCGGCGCCACCCGGTCCCACCGCTTGCTGTCCCGTGTCCCGAGGGAACAGCAGTTTTCCCCATAACCCAGTGGTCAGTGCTGCTACTCACAAGCATCAGCGGGATAGAGAGGGGAGCCCGAGAGCGGAGCAAAGACTGCTACTGCACTTGCAGTGATACTGCCTCAACCCAAGATTTTTAGACTGATAGACAGTCTGAAAGGTTTTTTTTTTAATGTATTTTTAAATAGTTCTGGATTTTTTTAAAAAATAAAAGCAAGAGGGATTCAGCAGCATTTAGCCCAAAATCAGAAAAAGGGAAGGGAAAGCAAAGGAGAAAGGAACTGTAGCTGACTCCATGAGACACAGTAGGATGCAAGAGAGGGTATTTCATGCAAGACCCAGCCCTTGCAGCTCATGGGAACTAAGAGAAATATATCCCGGGGCAGCTAAAATGCCTTGTCAAATCCTGCTTTGAATCAAGCAGAGACAGTTTGGTCCCTGTTCCCCTCAGCCCAGGAAAACCTGCTGCTTGCCAGCACATCCCCTTCTTGTTAGAAGCTCCACCACCCCCAGCTGTGGACTTTCCACAACCCAGCCTTGGTGACTGCAGCAAAAACGTATGTCTTAGGGGTGGCCAAACTGCCAGTCTTCTGGGATAGGCTGTTTAATTGACCCATCTAACCCCCCTCTTTAATGTAATTTGAGTATAGTGTTTTTCCACTTCTTGCTCTCAACGGCTGAGCATTATTGCAGTATGATTTTCTGAACATCAGATCATCTTTCCTTACATTCAGGAAGCTGTCCTGGCCTTTATCTGTGCTTGACTTCAGTTTTACTTTGATATTTTATCCATCTAAACATCTAAAGCTCTACTCATCTGTTTTATTCTGTTCTATCATCAGGATAATCCTTTATGTAAGCACAGTTCCTACAAAGTGCTCCTTTTGCTTGAGGTGGATTAACATAAAAAATAATAATGCACATCACATGGGCTAGTTTTTTTAGTTACTCCTTTTTTTTTTTTTTTTTTTAATTGGCAGCTGCAGGAAGATTTGAGATTTATTCTTCGTTCAAAGCTAACCTCAACCACACATATAGAATTATACTTGGAAAGGGTATTTAGGTGCACCCCATTTTGGGGAGGCTAAGCCCCATATAGTTCAATACCAGTGAGGCACTTAACCTGTTGACTTGTTTTTGAAAGTCTCACAAGGTGCTTAATTCATAGTTTTAATCTAAACACCTTTGTGCATTTATCCTCTGGGGCCTGCTCTATACTTCACAGCTATTACACTTCAGTTTTGTAGGTCAGAAGACTTCTGTGAGTGATAAAATCTGATAATCACATTGCAAAAAATAATCAACTTTAAAATGTTCTTGGATAACTGCTGATGGAGTATTTTTGTGGGGAGACAAAAGCATGTTTTTCCAAACTGCCAGACACAAGAGAACATTCGTCTGCTTGACTTAACCTGCAGGGCAAACTAGAGCAGAGCAGGGGTGCTGTCAAAGGTCAGAAAACATGAGTCAGGACCCCCCCAGTCCCGTGTTTGCTTGAAGAGAAAAACAGACTCAAGTAAACAACTGCCTCCCCACGGCGCAGGGTTTTGGGCTCGGCTTTTCCTTTTGTTGGCGGTGCCCAGTGGGCACAAGACGTGCCCACTCTCGAGGATCTCACGGAAGATAATGCAGGCCCCACAGCTGGTGTCTGCAGCAGCGCAGGGACAGCGCAGACACAACACAGGACAACAGCCACATCTGCCCCTGCCCACGCGGGCTCCGTGGGAGGCAGCGGTGTCGCGGTTCCCCTTGCGCCCACTCCCCAGGCAGAGCGTGCAAGGAGCAGAGGCAGCGGGAGGTGGATGACTCAGCGCAGGCTTCCCCCAGCGGGCGGGTGGGCTTTATCTGCTCCATCTTCCTCGTGGGAGGGTTTCAGGCCCTCCCGAGGAGCTGGGGCTAGTGAGCAGCTCTGATTGGGGCTGTAGGTAGCCAGGTAGCTGCAAAGGAGGTGCCAGGGAGAGGGGCAGGGAAGGGCAATGCCAGCGGCACGGCCAAGGAGGGAACCTCCTTGTGAGGCCGGTGCTGGCGCTCCTGGGCCTTGCTGGTGTTCCAGGGCCTTCCCGAGCTCTCTCCCTTGTCCGTGCTGCTCCTCGTGACTCCCCTTGATTAGCAGCTGGCAGTGCCCGGTGGAGGCCCCGGCTTGGTCCCTGTGTTCCCCGTGGTCCCGGACGCTCACACACCTCGCGGGCATCTCCTGCAAGAGAGCCCTGCACCTCTGCCAAGCGCCCGCGCGTGGGCCAGCGGTTCAAACGCTACCTGCTGGGCACCGTTCAGGGGCTTCTCGTGTGCTGGGAAAAGCTCCTTCCCCCTTGAAAGGGACACCTACTCCCTGGGCACACACCCGAGCGGCAACACACCCAGCTCTGCCAGGAATTACTGGTATTTACATGTGCCGTAAGAATATGTAGCAGATGAAACACACGGCCCTCAAACACCAAAGCTGTTGCACAATAGCTTAAAATATAAAATGGTCTCTGTATAATGAGAAAGTTTTGTTAAAGGAAACTCCAGCACTGATTTCTTTTCCTTCCCAGTTTTCAGCTGTGCTTTGTATTTTCTGCAACTGGTATCCCAAAACAATCAATGGCAGATAAAAGTGACTTTATGTTTGCATTTCGGAAAGCTCTAACTTTATCTGTGGGAATTAATTTATAACTGGCTATACATGCGTTCTCATTATTTACCTGAATAAGCAAACATGTTGTTCAGATTTGTCCTCTTGGGAAAATTAGGTACAGTGCTGACACTGCCATATATTTGTGGGGTTAGTCTTACCATCTACAGTAAGGATATAATCAGTTTTCTAGAGCCTGAAGTACTCTTTTACAGGAGAACCTGGAGCTCTGTAAGACTTGCAGGCATTTCAACAAAAATGTCTATTTGGTATCAAATGTCAAAAGGTTTACTTATCTTGGAGTACGAAACTAAATTAGTACAAGGCAGTACCTCTTAAGTCTCTTAATGCCAGGCTGTAGTGCCTGCTTTAATAACTGCTTGCTAAGAAAAATAAAGGAGCATAACTTTTTGCATTCAACATATTTTGCTAATGAATTTCATGTATTGTTACTGTTTTTCTCCTCAGTCTTAGGAAAGGCTGATGAATGTGTCACTATCTTAGAAGACAAGAACCAGACTACTGTAACTTTAAAAAAAATGAAACAGGTTGGATTTTATTATTTTTAGACCATTAAAAAAAAGACCGAAAGGATTTTAAAAAACATTACCATCTGATATACCCACTATTCAGTAAAAACATACTAGTTAATTGAAGCGTATGCATCATGTGTTCTTTTATAGTTGGAGTCATGAAACGGCTTGTATCTGCTTTTGTAATCAGAGCATTTTTTTTCTTCAGATAGGGCTTATGTTTATACAGGGCACAACGTGGCCTTTTCAGTACTTCTGCAGCATTGCCAGAAGTTTTGAAAGCTTATAGCAAGCAAAACCACGATTTTTTTTTCTTCACTGTTTGTACTGACTTCATCACTGTGAGCTCAAGAGATAAAAGAACATGTTTAAACGCTCTCCTCCTTTGTATTTTGCTGTATCTTTGGCTGAGGTCATACAATCGGATTGCAATAACAAATAAAAGAGATAAATGATGAAGAAAAGCACAGATGTTGAAAAGACATAGAAAAAAACCTAAGACCTAATGTAGTCAGGTTATTTCACGGAGACTGTGCTCTTGGGCTTGGAAAGGTACCTCCTGAGAAGCTGTGAGCAGGGTATGAGCAAACTTCCATAGCTCTAAAACGATTACTGCATGAAAGAGAAAGCAAGAACAAAAGCAAGTCCTTCAGCCATATTCAGGAGCGCTGCTCACATACCAAAAACCTTCTTTAAAAGCAGGGAGTGAACAGGGCACCTGCAGCAGACACCCTGGCTGGGAAGAACTGAACCAGCAGCAATTACACACACGAGACTGCTGTGTCTTGGTGTTCAATCAATGAAACGCTCTGGATTATACCTAGAGGTAAAGGGGTAACGTGGCCTTGCTGTATGCTAATGCCAACTACAAGATGCATTAGTGAAGTTCTAACCTAACTAGAAAGCAGGTACTATAAGCAGAATGTTTTTCAGTTGTCCTGTGTCATCAGCCTCTGTAGGTGCAAGTGTAACTACCCTGACATCAGCCAGTGCGATGGGCTGTGCATGGAGATACAGGGAGGCAAGTCAGGCCATCAGTGAAGCCAAGTGAGGACAACTGCTGTCGAGGTGTGATACACACCAGCAGTCTTAATACGCGCATCTCATGTCAGCTACAGAGGAGCAAAACAGGCCCTGGAGAAAATACATTTTCACTGAGATCATGAAATTAGGAAACAGCGCGATTTCTAATGTAAAAACTAAAACCAACACAAATCTTTTGAGAGGAAGAAATCTCAAATAACATCTTTCCCTACTGTAGGGCTGTGTTTAAGAATGAGATGTTTTCTGTCTTTTCTAAGACATACTTTGCCCCTAAAGACCCTTTTAAACTGCTACGCTGATACCTGACACATTAATAAAAGCCAGTATCCTTTGGAGATAAATGATACAGGCCAGGAAGATACAAAAGCCGTACAGCACATTTTGAACTCAAAACAGTACTTCATTAAAAAGAGACACATGAAACGAGTCAATATTTATTCTTTCTTCTCGCTATCCTCAGGGATAGGGTCTGCAGGAGGCTCTTCAACTGTCGCACTATTGCTCTCTGAGCCAGTGTTGCTATCACTGGTCCCTTCCTCTGCAGTGCTATCGACCCCTTCTTGGCCACTCTCCTTATCATCTGGGGTAGATGTTCCTTCTTCGCCGTTCTGCTGGTTTTCAGTGCTCTCTTCTGGATGAGGCTCATCTGCAATAAGATATATTCCCATGTTATTTACATACAAATACATTTATTTAGATTTTCCAATGAGAATTTAGGAAGAAAAGATATCCATAATAATTCTGACTACTTCATAACAATTATTTCTACCATTTAGAGTGTGTTGTAACAGGCGCTGATCTGCAAGACCCCTCAGTGTCTGGGGTGTTTGCATAGTCCTGCCAGGTCTTCCTGCAGGTCAAACACAGTTGCTAAAGCTCAGTAGAGCCACGAGAAAGCAACGTGCCTCATTACACCAAAAACACTAGAATCAGATTCCTCGGTACGCTCTCCGTTAGGCTCCTGCTGCTATGACAGTGGGGCACTCCTGAATACATTATTTTTTTCCTAATGTCACTGTACTGAACACCTGTAAAGAAGTTTGTAAATCAGTTTATAAGAGGGACATGGAAAGAAGGGCATCATCCTTGCTAGACATTGGCAGCAGAGCTCTTCATGAATATAATCCCAATATGCACCAATCTAACTGATGGCTAAAAGGTGAATTAGATGTAGAAAAGGTTCAGAAGCTTTTTTTTTTTTTTCCCCTGAGTACATTAAGTACTAAGCATTACATACTGGCATTGTGATATCCTTTCCTCTCCCCAATTATAAGGGAACAATTTAATGAGAAGAAAGCAAACACCTGTGTTCACCAAAATGAAGTTAACTATTCTTAACATCCTGCTGAGTAAGCCTTTCTTCCTATGGACAGCAAGAATGCAGGACACTCCTCTTGCCTAGGGTGAGGCTCCACTGATAGGGTGCTGATCCTCTGAAGCTTTGAGCTGATCTTCATGTGCAGTTACCTGTCTCCATGGGAGTATTCTCCTCCTCTTTCTTCTCCTCCATCTTGTTAGCTGCCTGTTCTTCCTCAGCTGCTACATTATTTTGGCTGCGCTCAGCTTGCTCAGCTGCTTCTTTTTCCCTTTCCTCCTGCCTCTTGCGGGCCTGTTCCTCAGCTTGAGCAATTTCAGCTGCAATTTTTTCCATATCCACTTCCACCTTCAAACTGCATAGCTAGCAATAAAAACAAAAGAAAATTACTATCCTAGTTACACTGAAAAACAAAACATGAAAACCCAACTGTACTTTCAGTCTTTCTACATGCAACACAATTCTTTGGATTTGACAAGGTTAATATAAGGAGCTTCAGTAACTCAAGCATATTATCAGTCTTAAGTCTTGCTTTTGAATGCAGGCAAGGACAGAGCAGCATGTTCTCCACGATGGCTTTAGGCTACTTTCCTTGTATTGCTCTGGATTGAACTGGAACAGTGAAGGCCGAAGGCTCTTACACTGGGTTGTCTCAAAATAACCACTGAAGGTCACTCATGGAGCATGACACAATCAGGATGCTGCATCCTTTCTGACACCCGCACACTTCACGTGGTTTGGGACACTGCCTTTCATCTAGCTGTGAATATTCCAAAAGAACTAAACACAAGCGGGCAGAGTACTTCTAAATACGGGTAACTACAGGTTCCTAAGAGTATGTGGAGAAAAGTGGAAGAGTTGTACCCTTTTTAGCTCATTATTAAAGGATTCTGTGCTTTCCAAGAACTTCCTCTTCTTCTCTTGGTGACGCTCTTCAATTTGCAGAAGCTCAGCTTCCAGTTTACGCTGGAAATGCAATTGATAAGAAGCTTAACGTACGGTCAGCCCAAGTACTGGGGAGAGTTTACTGCTGCATATAAAAATGTTTAAACCCAGGACTGTAAAATGGACCCATGTAGTATGTTAAAACATCCTTATGCCAAAATGTTTTCTTTGAACTAATACCTAATCACCAAGAGGTTCATGTAAAATTTAACAAAGTCTGAATAATAAATGTGTTTATGCAGCAACTCATGACAGCTGGGTATTATAAATGAAAAGCAGGAGGTACTTAAGGTCAACAGTCCACTATCCTCAGGTGTACAAGCTCTGCACTGTCTTTTGTACTATGTACCCCATCGATGTATGTGCATAACACTTCAAGGACATTCTCTTAACATAAAAAGACTAATTAACATAAAAAGCCTAATTCGCAGGGATAACAAAAAGCACAGAGGGCAAAATCTCCCATTTTGCCACTCCCAAGAAAGCCCAGAGCGTGCAGAACTGACACTGACACGCAGCAAGAACAGTCATGTAGATGATCAAATGACATGAGACTTGGAGTACAGCCTAACACCATTATGTTCAGCTGTTTTTGTATCATTTATCTTTACCTGATGAACCATTAAAGATTGAACCTGACGTTTAAGAACTTGCATTCTAGCTGTAGTGACAACAGAGCGCACATCGGGCACCACGCTTTCACTCAGTATCTCGCTGATGAGACGATGGTTTCTTTGAAAACGAGCTGTAGCTGTGTGCTTCATAGAAAACCCATCATCATAATCTGAAACAGAAGTTTAAATGCATCTACTTTAATTCCACAAAATGAACAGCTAGAGCCCGAGAGCCATTCCTCTGTAAAAAAGCTTTGTACACCAGATCAAAAAGGCTTTTTTAAAATTGGAGGGAAATGAAAGCCTGAAGTAGTAAGACATATGCTTAATTATCACAGGTAATTTATAATAATGTAAGAAGATCATTCTAATTCTTTTTCTTTTGGTTAAAAAAAAAGATTTCTTGGTAGTTTTTTTCCCCCCTCTAAAGAACAGTTGCTGAAGTAAAAAATATACTTTAGGAGAAAAGTAGACCTATGTAGATGAACATAGGTCAAGTGCTGCTCTCTTTATAACCTAAATTGCAGATAAAAAAATGAAAGAAATGTTGAATTATATAACTAGATTAACATTGTCCTGTTGTATTATACATAGTACTAGGAACTCATTTTAGAAGTAAAATTCAGTTGTCTACAAAACAGACTCAAGAAATTCAACTCAAACTAAGAAGCCTGAATTAAAAGCAGAGTGATTAATTAGCATTAAGCATTGGTAAGGACACTCCCCTGAGTATAATTCACATTTCACTAATTAAGTCAGTTAATTAAAAGTTATGAATTGTCTTCCAGAATGTTGTCATATAGAAAAGTCCAAAAGTTGAGTTTGTTTTACATGAAGTTTTCCTAATGGAGATTATTCTTCAGCTATTCATAAAATTTGAAGCAGAATCCTAATACAACATGCCAAAAATATTACTAAAAAGGGGCATTTTCATTAGTTACCTGGTATTTTTCAAAGTGTTATGGCCAATTTCTCATTGGGATATCCAATTTAAAAAGGGAAAAGCGAACACAGAGTGGGAAGACAGTAGATTTGCAAGAGACAATTATTAAGTAAATTACTCTCCTTGATTGTGCTCTATTACTGTCTTCTCAAAAAGTCCTGTCTTTTACACTAAGTTTCTTGATTCTAGTGACATGTGAGCTAGGGCAAAACCAACATTTGTCACAGAAAAGAATTTGCTCTTTCATCCCAGATATGAACAGATGCAACTCGGCAGTTAGTGTAGCTTTTTCTGTCTGAGTTAATTTGACCAGGTAAAGCAGAATGGGTTTGAAAGTCCCAAAATGACAGCTGGTGGAAGCACCAAGTACACGTGCAGAAATTTTGCAGTTACCTCACACTGGGAAAAGTGCTGCTTGTCATTTATCTCAAGGGTATGTTTTTACCCAAAGTAAAAAAGGGGGTGTTGAGAAGGGTGTAACTGCCTGAGTACATTTTTTACCCTCAGGTTTCAATGAGTGTTTATTTGGTCAGCCATTTAGTATAAATTTAAAAGCAGAGGTTAACTTGAAGAGTCTAATTTCTAGCAAAGGGTGGAGTATATTAAAGTCAAATAAACTTCAGGAGTTTTCTCATCAACTTGTCAATAGCAAGAATAACTTTTTCTTTTCTAAACAATCTTGAATGACAGAAGTTGATGAACATGTTTAATGTCCAAGTCCTTTTGATCCTATTAGGACTCTGCCTGAGTGTCAGAATCATGTGCATGTGGTAATAAAGCACAAAATTCCACTCTAGCTGGATTAAAGCAGGCATCTAGGCATTTTGCTGTTTGTATATTAAAACCATTATGCAGTTTTAAATAGACTGGTTTCTTTTGAGCTATAAGCTCTATTTCACACGCAGTTAGGGCTAGAAGTTCTGTCACTTGCCCTCTTAATTTCTGGGAACAAAGTCAGCTGGTAGCTGCACTAGGTAAAAGGAGATCACAAAAATAGTTTAAGAAGTACTAAAATAGAAAGCGAGGCATGTTAAGCACTGAGAAGGTTATACACTCATCACTTCCCGTGTTTGGCATCTGTTTCTTTATACCGTAGGTCCTACGATGAGACTGTCTCATTGGATGTGCAAACAAATTCCTTTCTGCTTACCGTCCGGATCCTCTGCGGGCTGGATGCTCATGTAGGGTTCACCTTTCTCCATGCGCGACTGCCGTTGGCGGCTTTCCTCTTCCAGCGCGGCCTCAGCACGACTTTTTGCATTGATGTAGGCCAGGTATGCAGGGGAGTTATGGTAGGCTTTCATGGACTCATTGTACTCTATCTGAAATGTGACCAATATTGGTTGATGGCACCATTGGACAATTTCAGGCTTGACATAACTAGGTGTAACTCAAAGTGTAGTTATACAGATGAACTTATTTTGAAGCCTCTGGCTTATAAAAAATTACTTTGCACAAATGGCTTCTTCCAGTTTTACATATTAGAATTGATTTCATTCACATTCATGTTTTAAAAACACTAATTGAGTTTTTAGATATGCTTCAGACATAATACCCAAGAAGGCTTATGATAACCTTGTTACTGACATTAAAAAATAAAAATTAAACACTGTAGAGCAAGGTACTTATGATCTGAAAAACTGTGCTTGAAGGCAACTCGTTTTTCTTATTTAATCATTCTCAATACTTCTTTGGAGTTCTAGCTAGATCTTTGATTATGATTTCTTCTCTTTCCCTTAATCCAATATATGAAATGAACCAGTTTTCAAAGTAATTTATGTTTGAGTTTTGATCCATCCCTGCACTGGGATGATACAGAATGCTGCAGCCAGACTACTGTGTGTAGCAGGACTGCATCACTATTTTCACCTTCTTGAAATAGTTTCTCTTTCAAATGTTTTCATTAATCTTGCTTTAAAATTTTCCTAGTCTAAATTTTGTATTGTGATTTGAGGTGTTTCCAATGAAAAGCCAGATGTATTCTACAATATTGTTACAAGTACCTAAAGGTGTTTTCTTTTTTCGTAATAACTGGAATCCTTCTACCTAAAGAATGCAAAAATATAATCAAGATGGCCCCTGCCCCAAGGAGCTTACAATCTAAAGCATTGTTACCAAGTTAGAAAGTGTAAATCCTTTTTTTTTTTTTTTTCCTCTCCTGTTTGTTTCAACTAAAAGAGCACCCGGTTTTGAAGCACTTCACTTTTCTATTGACTTGAATAAACAGCTCTAAGCTCCTCTGGTTTGATCAGGTTCTGCACAACCTCAGATGCCTCCCAGGTTTAAGCACAACACAGCAAGTGGACAAGTTACTCTCTGTGGCTTAGGAAAGCTGATGCAGTAACAGTCTTGTAAAAGTCCGCAACACTTACCAACCTAGACAAGATGCAGCTGTCATCTTTTGTCATGAAGATCAATAAAAACAAATCAAATGCAAGAAAACCCTAAAAAAGGGTATCTTTTTCCTATCAAGGAAGGATATACTATGCCACAACATGAAGTTACACCAGATTATACCTTGGAAACGAACCCCTACGTGACTGGAAGTCTTTTATGGACATGTTCATGACTCAAAAGTAGTAGTTGCAGAGCACCAGTTTTGAAAGAGGATTTTGGTGTTGAGACAATCTTTTCAACACTGATGTTGTACAATCAAATCCATTCATTAAACAGTTTAAATTGACACAATTATAAATACTTCATTTTGAATTAGGTCTAAAAACTGACCAGTCACAGTTGATGTACAGTTATTTAAAAAAAAAAAAGTTTAAAAGACGTGTCAGGACATATTTCCATTTAAGTTACATATAGGGGGTCTCGTGAATGCCTCATATATATCACTGCATGGGTAAGATGAATTTTTCTTCTCAGACCAGTTCCTAGAAGAATCAGCTGTAATAAACATCCCAGATTTCTTCCATTTACCTTTTCAGCTTCATATTCATTCAAATACTCTTGCTTCTCTTCATCAGTGAGATCTCGCCACATTCCTCCAATAATCTTGCCAATTTCCCATAACTTCAAATCAGGATTGGACGCCTTCACTTGGTCCCAGACCTTAACAGAAACAGCTGGAGCTTTACTAATGATATCTAAATACTTCCAAATTAAACATTTTATATTGTAATCTCAGTGTTCTTTCTGGAACCACCATGAAAAAACAGGATTAAGTTAGGAGTGAGTCTGGCTAAACTATCTCGATTATTTTCTGGGGCAGGAGGTCAGTAGGAGGCCATCTACTGAAACGGGCAACTGCTGAAATGGCTTTGGTTTCATGAGAATAGTGCCTTTAACCCTCTCAATTCTCTTCTCAAATGCACATCGCTGCATCTCTGGGAAAAAAAATTGCTACTGAGTAAACACATCCAGCAGTAGGTTATGATAAAGAGCACTGAGCTTTTCAGATCTGAATGTAACATTTCAAAATATTTTTCAGTCTTGCTGATCAATTTGAGTTCCAACAAGTTCTGACTCCACCAAAAATGTGTCTAACTTTATAGGGAAAAAAACAAAAGGAGCGAGCTGCCAGTGTTATTTCTTGCTGTGAGAGATTAGAACGCCACTTGACTCTTTTTGTTGTTGATTTTTGGCCTAAGACAGACATGCTGGTAAAGATACTTTACCAGGAGTGGAAGAATTTCCTTCTGGCTCACCCGCTGCAGACAGGCTCAAATGCCCTCCCCAAGCCCAATCAGATTTCAGACTCCCCATGAGTCTCTCTCCTACTTTCTGTCAAACAGTTCACAGAATAGCGAAGCAAACGTTGCCACAGGCTAGGTTGGTGAAGGAGAACATGCAAAGTCCACTCATTGCTACTCTTCAGTCCAGCTACAGCACTGTACCAAGCCCAGTTTACCGCAAGGAATACTTTCTGTTTATAAAAAGTTCTGTCATAAGTCACAGGAACTTCTGAATGTGGCAGGGTGGATCCTTGTCAGCAGAGACAGTGGTAGTAAATTATCATTTTAGAGAATTTTTTTCCCCCCAGGAAATTGGCAACTGCATGAACAGATTACTGCTGCCATTATTCTGAAGGGCAATGCATCTGTACTTTAAAATTCCCTTAAAAGAATGTGCAGGCTGTTAGAAGTAAAAGTTTAGAAGCTGAAACTAAGATAATAGCAATTAATTGTTAGCACATACAAACGCTAACTTTTATTATTACTTGCTTGGCACTGTATACCCACCTTCCGGCTGTACCTCATGTAGGGCATCAGAGGCTTATCTGGGGGTTTGGGGGGCTTTGGAATGGTAATACCAGAGGAAGCCTACAAAAGAACCGAATAAATCCATTCGTTAATGTGATCACTACACAATTTCCATATGCACTAGTTCTGGAATACACTCATTTTTGTGTAGTTAAACAGGGAAAAAAAAAAAAAAAAAAAAAAAAATCACCCCCCTGCAAACAGGTACTACAACCAGTCCTCACAGTAGTTTTTATCCAATCTAAATTTGTCCTTATGTGTGTAAGTTTACAGAGCAGTTACTAGACAAATGTCCAAAGGGGCTCTATATTCGTAGAACTGAAAGGCACAATTTAGAAATTTATGTGGAAATGCCACTCCCAGTACGTTGTTTTCCTCACTTCAGATGAGCAACTGTTATTGTACCTGTTTTGGCAAATCTGATGTGCCTACTGGGGATGGGGAATGAAGATAAGGAAAAAGTTTAAGAGCATGAAATTATCTAGACATTTTAGAAATGTTTGCTCAAAAAAGCACATACACATTTGTTATGGAAATATATTTTAGAATTTTTAAACTACTTAATATAAAAAGAAAACATTACTATGCAATTGATCTCTCAATATGGGCGTTGTTTGTATCCAAACTGTACTGCAAGGATCTGAATTAGACTGAGTATCCCTGTGTGCTTTTATCTTCCTTTAGGTTAGTACATCAAGCACATTGCTTGCCCTAAAGAGCACTGAATAGTCAGCATTAGTGACGGAAAGTGGCTGCATCCACCTGTTCTTGTCCCCTCAAGCTACAGAGCACCTTAGAAAACAGATTCACAAGGCAGGTTGAGTAGCACAGTGACATTACAGTCCCACTGCAGGTTCTGAAAACCTCAATTCTTCAAGCACTTACATGAGAGGAGTTTCATTCTATTAAGTGGGACCATTTTTATGAAAATAAAAAGCAGTTCCAAACTTTCCAACACTATGGCCATAGGTTAAACAAATACTTGGATCTGGCCAAAGAAGCTAGTATTCAGTATTCGGCTTCCAGTTTTTTCCTCTTGATACTTAAGAAATTTTTTTTCACTAAATTTATGAAGCTCTATGAAACAATGCATACAGAATTGCATATAGATATAAATAATGTACATGAGGTATATGCATTACCAAAATGTATACATATATATACACGCACAGATGGATTTGGAAAACATTAACGGAAATTGTTCAATGCTTTTAAATTAATAGGAATTTAAAGACACCATACATATAGCGGTATATGCATGGCAGAGAAGGCTGCATATGCTTATGACATACAGAAACAATGAAAGTCCTCAGACAACACCTAATTTATTCTTTATCGAAAGAGAAATATTGATGTTCTAGTTGGTACAGGACAAGTCTTTCCTGTAAACATTTTAACAAACCAGATGAACTTCCATAAAAGTTTTTTTTATAAAAGAGTCATAAGGATGAAGAGCGCATCAAAAATGCCTCATTATTTTTTCTTTATACCATGTTCCAAATTGAGGTGTTTTGAGATACAAAGTTTTACATGAAAAAAAAAAAAAAAAAAACTGAATTATTGTAAGAGTTATTGGAACATTTTATTTTATTTTTGTTTGTATTTTAAAAGTTTTAGGGATTTACTCTATTGTGTTAGTTATTAAAAACTTACACTTTCCAGAGCATGTTTTTATTTCCTGACTATACCTGATGTTCAGAACTTTTACCTGTATTTGAAAGAAGCTGCTACCTCTCTCTCATCACTTGAGTCCATGTCTCTATTTATTCCCTGAAAAATGGATTTAACATCCATTTGTCTCACACCCAGAGTACAGAATAAAGACTTGCATCTCTTGCATGACTCAGTAATATGATGCAATAACTACAAATGTTCATCAGTTTGGAAAATACCTTCATCTTTTTGTGCTAAGAAGCCTCAATAAAATCAGTAGCTCCCTCCCTCCATGAATAATTTGTACTCACACACTATAGACCTTTTCCCTAAGCACTCAGTGGCCACTGAAGACCACAGAAAGTCTTTCTTTTTAGGATTCGCACTTCCATGTCACACTTTTTCCTCACTGAACAGAAGTGTATTTTCCTGTAAAAGGTTTCACAGGGAAAGGGAAAGGGGGGGGAGGGAAAAAAAAAAAAATCAGAAGTAATTTCTGTTTTTATAAAAAGTGGCAGCAGCCAAGATGCAGAAGAACCTAACTCTAAAGCCATTTCTGGTCAATTCCTGTTGTTTGCCGGATGATGTAATAGTTGATTCTCCTACCGTGACCCGGCTGTTGGTGCCCGGGTTCCCTCCCAGCCTGTAGTTGTTGTAGGCCAGATGGCTGTATGGATTGTATCCCACAAACCCTGGTGTGCTGGGCATTTGCTGATGGAAACAAATGAGACAAAAACACGAATGAGATATGAGCTCAAACGAGGAAAACACAGAAATGAAAATGAACTGCAATATGACATGCAAAAGCAATCAGAATTTAAACAAGCAAATGAGGTGTAGCAGTTGATATCTTCTTAATATGTAAAAGTAACTCCAGTACAAACCTATCAAGGAAATGGGGTTTTTAGACAAGCGGCACTACAAATTTCTGTCCAAAGTTTGTGGTTTTATTAAGTGTGCAACTTGTAGAAACAAGTATTCCATAAATCCTAATTCCATAATTCACAGGGCTAATAAAGTTGTTCAATATATAAGCTACCAAGCAGTTCACAAAGACTCTCGTATCTGCACAATTAAACTTACACAGTAACAAAGCAAACAGCTAGGCAAAAATCCCCAATATGTACTGTACCAGTGAAAATCTCCGCCTACCCTTATTTCCATCCTCATGCCTTTCCAAGAAACATTAATACTAGCAACAGGAAAGAATCTCTCAAACAAAGTATCATCTGTGCACCACTAGCAATCTTGGAAGACTTTCTTGGTGATCTGCAGTATTTAAATATTTTAGGGAACTTTGAGATTAGAAAGCTGACGAGACGATGATTCAAGGAGATATAATTCTGTTATGAAGTAGACTGCTGACAGAGAGCTGAACAACAGAGTCAAACCACTGCAATAAAATCCATAGGTTAGAAGCTACAAGCTAATCTTGTCAGATCACTACTTCATTGAATCCAAGTTAATAAACATATCTTCATTCACTCTTGAATTGGATCAATTTGTTTTCACCTGCAGTACTGTAGAGAAATCTTAATTCTTTCCAATCCCTTCTTTCCTAACATCTACGTATAAATCTGGACTGTGACGGTCCTAACATTACATTCCATTATATAAAGTTTCATGGTGTCCTCTAGTGCTTCTACGAGTTTATGAGGCACTTTGGCCCTAATAGGAAACATATATCAAAAGTCTTTTAAAATCTTTTGCTTACTGCATCCATTATAGAGTATCCCCTCACCCCGCCCCCCACAAAAAAAAAAAATCAGTGCATTCAGCAGGAACACCAGAAGAACCAACGTGACATCTACACAGATAAAACAGGGAGCAAGAATAGCCTATAAACTAAACTACATTCACTTGCAAAATTCTCAAGCATAGGTGGACACACATAGTTTATTTATTGCTAAGCATACATGCACAAAGAGCCACTCTTCAAGTGTATGTTTTATTGCCAGACTCTTAACGCAGCCTGTGTGCCTGTTATCGTGGTGTACACATTTGCTATTTAATAAGCTGTGGTTTTATCGTAGTTCACTATTACTACAATAACAGGTTTTGAGTAAATTGAATTACATCTCCAACAAAACTGGATGACAATCAGTTGCAAGCTCTATGTGCTTAATTCTTTATTTCTGCAAGACAGGTGTGAATATTGGGGAATTACCCATCATTACATTAGACAGTTGCTACTACAGATATAATACTGCAGTGAGTGAGGACTGTTCCTATTTTGCTTAGAGCATTCACAGAAGCTGTAGGCAAAGTCTGCCCATTTCTTTTTGACTTGCATTTACAGAGCACAGACCTTCAAGGACCACATATGCAGTAATTTACTGAGTGCGCAAGATCCTTATAAAACAGGCGATATGCGTCACGTTAAAGAGCTGAAATTTCATGTACCCTTCTAAAGGCTTACTGACTCAAGTTAAATAAGCAAGCAAAAAAAAAAACCCACTCCACATCAACAGCCATATCAATATACTCCATTTAACATCCACAGCCACACTAAGTCCCAAAGACATCAATGTGCTCTACGTGTACGCCTGGTTCTTGATGCAGGAATCCAGTTGTAAGAGCAGAAACCATCATAGTTTTTCTAACATTCAAAAAAAAAAAAAATCTACAAAACTGTGTGCAAAATGAAAACTCTGAACAAACTAGGCCAAAAGAAGTAAAATATTTTATTTTCACTCATTTTTAAGAACAATCTGCTTACACAATATAGCATTTTCAAGCCCTTTTAAATGTAGTCTGGCACAATGAATGTGGAGGATCACATTTCATCTAGATCCCATCCTGCACTTTTCATCCCGATACGTTAAGAACACTGCCGGATCAAACCTTTCAAATTCTCTTTGGTCAAAAATTTCACTAGCATCTTTTGCACAGAAGATTAGTGCAATCTTCTCCTGACAATGCAGTAATCCTCAAATGCAAAGTTATTAAAGAGGAGCAAATGCTACGTAATGGATGTCTTTGCTTTCAGGTGCTTTCCTGACCACATTAAACGTGATTCAAGACCATGCTTTGTGTTTCCGTAAAGTATCTTTCCAAAACACAGAGTAAAATATTTTTCATGCAGAATCCAAAATACCAGGGATTTCAAGAAGTTTGAATAAGACTATTACCATGTTTTGTTATTCTGCTCCAAAAATGTGCCTGCTCTTGCATTCTACTTAAAGTCAGTTAGGTAGGTACAAAACAAACACCAAGACACATAGTATTTGCCCATGCTTTGGGAAAAGTTGAGCATGAAATTTTAGAGTTAAGTGTGTATCAATTTTCTCTTATATATGTATATATACACTCTTTCACAATTTGCTTTAAAAAATTGTTAAGATGGATTTAAACAAAACATTATCACGTTACCAATGAAACACAATTAGTTTATGTTGTCAGTGCAGGAAGCTGATGCACCTTCAGTGTTACTGCTGTGGGAGGTTATTAAAGGCTGTATCACCAGATCTGCGTTAATGAGAAAAACCTCTATACTTACGGTTGCGGGAGCAGGGGTAGGAGGCGGGGCATAAGATGGCCTTTCTGTTGAAAGATAAACGCAAGCAAAAACATTTTTCTTGAAAATGCAAATGAATTATGGCATCCAGACTGCCAAACACTGCTCAAAGTCTTAGAGAAAAAGAGGGAACCTGGACTCAGAAGTTTCCCATTTTTTAGCCTTTTATTTAGGCATACAATTAAAGACTATAAAATGCATTTAAATGCATTTAAAAAGGTAAGCAAAGTATAGAGAAAAAACATTTAGGATTAACTCTGCTATCTGAATTTTCTATGAAAACAAAGAGTTGGACACAAGAAGTAGTGTTTCCTATTTTACAGTATGCTTTAGAAACTTTTAGAGACAAACAGGAAGAGGCCAAGTTCTGGTCACATCTGAGATGCCAGAAATGAGCGCCAGCAAGACGTAAGCCCAAGAGTTTGGTCAGAAATGACTACACTTCCTATCGCTCCTCTTTACACAAGGTATAATAAATTTATCTCACAGGTAGGTTCTGCTGAATCAGATCTTTAGTTCAACAGATTAAAAGAAGAAAAAAAATTTAAAACTTACTTGACATTTTGATAGGCAAATTTTCAGCCACCTGACATTATATTTGTAATTCTGAAAAACAAGAGAATATCATGCTATTTAATATCTAGCTTTCCCAAATCTCTGAAGCTTCAGTTGTTATAGTTATCATTAATAACTTTAAAAAGACAAAATAAGGTTTCTTAAGAATTAAAGGATAATAGTTCCTTAAAAACGTGTGTGCTTTCCTAGAAATCTGGCCTTAAATAGCTGTGATCCAGGGACACGCCTTATCTTCATGCTTAGAAATAACTAGGACTTCAGGAATAACTTTTCACCCTAGGACCTGAGGAGGGTGTTTATCACTGCTGCGCACAGCCTGCTTCAGGAACCCGGACCTCACCCACGCAGGGTCCCGTCACACGTTTTGGTGCTTTTAAAGGCCGCAGGAACCGCCGCACAGGCAGAAGCGACCGGGTCGCGGCGGCAGCGGCTGCAGGGGCGGCACCTGCCCAGCGGAGCCCGCGGCCGCGCGCGGAGCTTCGTGCCTTCCCCCCGCCGTTTCCCACCCCAAAACGCTCGCGGAGC